>PVLD010007013.1:7224-95205 GCA_004027595.1 Dinomys branickii
ATGTATGAACCCATATACAGACATGCAAATTTAGTCAGACAGTTAATCCTCTCAACAACAGAAAAAACACAAAAACCAAAAATCCAAAGACAAGAAACAAAACAGGCAAACAACAACAACAGCAACAACATCAACAACAACAAAAAACACCACTTGTTGCTGCTTTACATATTGATATCTTCGAAGTGTGTGTTCAGGACAACACATACAGACATACAAGATTAATCTAATATCCTGTCATCGATTACTGCTTAGCATTAAGTGATATAATACAATAGTAGAACCATGTTAGCCCTCCTGCATATATGGATTTGTCATTTTAAACCATCAGTGTGGGGTGCGCTGTGGGGGCAGCCCTAGAAAACTAACGCAGCATTCAAAATGGAGCTCTTCATTCCCTTCCGCACCATCTCCTCCCATTATGCAGTAAATGCAGTAGCCGCTTTGGGCTCCTTTTTCACCTGCACAACATGCTTGGACTCCAGCCGTTGCATCCACCTCCACTGCGGCCACTGCGGTGGAACCACCTGGTTTACTTCAGTAGCTTTGGTTTGAGTGTCCCTGCTGCTGCCCCACTCCCGTCAGCCTCTTCTCCACCCAGCAGCCAGCATTACCTTGTTAAACTGTAAGTCAGGCCACAGTCCTCTGCTCCCCAAACCCCCAAGGGCTTCTTAGCCAGCTCAGAGACAGGCTGGGTCCTTCCATTATGAGATTATGAGACTTTGTTAGAGCTGTACCTCCCACAACTGCCTCCTGGTCTCAACCTACTCCTCCCCCGCCCTAGTCTCTCTGGACGATGAACCTCAATTACACCCAATGTGCTCTCACATGAATCCTTTAAGGGCTTTTCCTTTGGCCCCAAGGGCTTTTTCCCTAAACATGTTCGTGATCCCTTCCCTCAGCTGCGGGATTCTACTTCCTACCTCTCAGTTCGGCTTTTCTTCCCCAGCTTATTAGAAATTGCAGCCCTTCTTCCCCTGGTACTCCCACTCCCTCTGCTGTGCTTCCCTGCTTAGCTCTCCAGAGCTTCTAACTTTACATGCAGTCACCCCTCTATATCCATGGCAGACTGGTTGCAGGATACCTTATGGAAACCCAAATCTGAGGCCTCTCAAGTCCCTTATAAAAATACCATAGCATTTGCATATAACCTATGCACATGATCTCATATACTTTATCATAGATTATTTATTCTATCTAATAGAATATAAATGCTGTTCAGGTATTTCTTTTCCAGAACAAAATAATAGGATTTAACAGTGCTTGTTATGTTATATATTGTTCTCTTCAATGAATTTGCTGAGATTACCAGATATAAGAATGCAGGACTGATCAAACCATTAAGAGAATGAAAAACAAAAACAAAAGAAACATTAGAAATGATGCAGAGTTTCACTAGACAAGATGGTAGGAATTCACCAGTGATTGTTATATTGCATATTGTTGTCTTCAAATCAGGTGTTCAGAACAAGGTGTAAGCAGGCAAAATTTGTAAAGAAAACAAAAAAATTTTTAAAAATTAAGCATTAACTGTTCCTTTCAATAAACCACTAGACATTACCAGTAGAGTTATACTTGATATCATATATATTTATAAATATTTTCCCTGCCTTTCTTTCTTTTTCTCCTTTCCCTAATCCCAATTGTTCCTTCCTTTAAGCAATTTCTTTCCCTTTCATAATATCTACTTCCGTTTTGGATTGTATTTACTTTTTCAGTTTATTTCACTTATGAGTATGGTCTCTAGTTGCATTCATTTACCTACAAAAGCCTCAAGTCTATCTTTTGTATAGCTGAGTGATACTCCACTGTATAAAAATACTACATTATTTGTATCCATTCCTCAGTTGATGGGTATTTGGGTTATTTCCAAGATTTAGCTATGACAAATTGTGCCGCTATAAACATGGGTGCACATATATTGCTTGGAATGATGTTTTTAATTCTTCTGAGAAAGTACCCAGAAGGAGAATAGCTAGGTTAAGTGCGACTTCTAATGCTAGTTTTGTGAGGAATCTCCACGCTGATTTCCACAGTGGTTTCACCAATTGACACTCCCACCAGTCGTGGAGAAGGGTTCCTTTTCCCCCACAGCCTCTCCAGCATTTGTTATTGGTTGATTTCTTGATGATAGCCATTCTTTGTGGGGTGAGATGAAATCTCAGTGTTGTTTTATTTTGCATTTCTTGAACAACTAATGATGTTGAATATTTTTTCATGTATTTATTTGCCATCAGTACTTCATCACCTGAGAAGTGTGTGTTCGTCTCAGATGCCCATTTTTGGATTGGGTCTTTGAATTTGGCTGGCCTGATTTTTATTTTTTATTTTAAAAGTAAAAGAATGAAAACTAACAAACAGACACAAAGTAGCATAAGAACAGTACAATCAAAACTGAATTACAGACAAGGTGACAGGAAATTAACAATGGTTGTTGTGTTACATATTGATAACATCAAAGTGTATGCTCAGGAAAACAATACAGACATACGAGATTGATCAAACAACCAACCATTAACTGTTCCTTATAATAAAGAGATACAAGTCAGTAGCACATACATACATACATAATTGTCCCTTTCTTCCTTTTCTCCTCCCCTCATCCCATTTGCTTGGGCCTGATTTTTAAAAATTCTCTATATGTTCTAGATAAAAGTCATTTGTTTAAGGGGCAGTTGGCTAAAATTGTTTTCCAATTCGTGGGTTTTCTTTTACTCTGTTGCTCATTTCTTTTGATGCGTAAAAACTTTTCAATGAGATCCAGTTGTTGATTCTTTGGTGTTTCCCATGCAGTTTGGTTTTTGTTCATGAGCTCTCTGCCTACCCCTATGTCTTCAAGATTTTTCCTTACTTTCTTTTCTAGTAGATTTAGTGTTTCTCTTTTAATATTTAGATCTTTAATTCATTTTGACTTCAGTGTATGGTGATACACATGGTCTAGTTTTAGTCGTAAGCATATGGAAATCCAGTTTTTGCAGCACCATGTATTAAAGTGGCTATCTTTCTTCCAAGGAACATGTTCAGTCCCTTTGTCAAAGATAAGATGGCTAAGTATGTTTGTAGTTGTCTCTATATCTTCTGATCTATTCCACTGATCTTCAGGTCTGTTTTTTTTTTTTTTTTTCCAGTACCATACTAATTTTATGGAAGTAGCTTCATAGTATAACTTCAAGTCAGGGATTGTGATGACTCCTGCCTTTCCTTGGTTGCCCAGGATTGCTTTTGCTATTCTAGGCTTCTTCTGATTCCAGATGAACTTTAGGAATGATTTCTCTAGATCTGTGAAGTATACTACCGGTATTTTGATTGGGATTGCATTGAATCTGTACAATAATTTTGGGAGTATGGCCATTTTCACAATGTTGGTTCTTCCTAACCATGAGCAACAAATATCTTTCCATTTTCTGAAATCATCTTCAATAGCTTTTTTCAGAGTAATGTAATTTTTCACTGTATAGATCTTTTACTTCCTTTGTTAGATTGATTCCTAAGTATTTTATTTTTTTAGATGCTATTATGAAAAGTGTGGCTTCCCTAATTTCTTCTCAGTCTGTTTGTTTTTGTGTACAGGAATGCTACTGTTTTTGAGTGTTGGCTTTGTATTTAGCTATGCTACTGAATTTGGTCATTAAATCTACAAGCATTTTGGTAGAGTTTTTGGGGTCTTCTTTGTAGAATATCATGTCATCTGTGAATAATGACAATTTCACTTCTTCTTTTCCTATCCTTTTTGCTTTTATTTCTCTCTCTTGTCCAATTGCTCTGCCAATATTTCCAGAACTATATTTAATCGGAGTGGTGACAGTGGACCCATGCAGTTTTTATATTGTATGCTTAGGCAATAAAGACAAGACATAGTCTGTAAATGTTCAGTACAGATGCGATTTATTTTTCCTAGGATTTCCACCTGTGGTTGGTTGAATCAACAGATACAGAACCCAGGATAGCAGGACAGCTGCCATTGCGTTTAGTTTTTGCTTCTATCATTACACCACAATGGAAGCTCCATGAGGAGCACTGTTTCCTATGTCGTCTCTGGAGCATCTGGAACATGTAAACTATAAACTCAGGACTCAGTGGTCCCAGATGACATGCTCTAGCTTGAAGATCTATGCTAACCTAAAGGAATTCCTTACATGATTCCTCTACTCTGTTTTAGCAAGTCACTCAGGCTTCTTTTCTATATTTTGAAGTCAAATCTCTTTAAACTAAAAAAAAATTGCTGTGATGAGCCATTCACATACAAAATCAGTAAATACTTGTTGAATAAGCGGATGAATGGAAGATCTCCTAGGTTACAGTCTTTCACTTTTTCTATTAGGCACAACTAAGAAAAATATAGCTCAAAATAAATGATTCAACTCTACAACTTTTAAATGGGGAGCAAGTATACTTGATACAGTAATAATTTATTTCCACTCCTCCAAATTACCTAGCTGTAAATATTTTAGCAATATAAAGACCCACGTAGCAATATAAAGCCCCACATCCAATTTTCCTGAATGTCCAATAGACTCAAAAGTAGAGAGTTTAAACGAAGGAAGGAGAAGGAGAAGGACTTTTGTAATATATCAAGATAGAATGCTTGTCATTAAAGCATAAACTAAACAAATACTGTGAGTAACTTAGAACTCAATGGTCTCAGACAACATGCTGTAGCTTGAAGAAGATCTATGCCAATCTGAGGGAATTCCTGACATGATTGCTCTGTTTTAGCAAGTCATTCAGACTTTTTTTTCCTATACTTTGAAGTCAAATCTCTTAAAACTAAAAGAAATGCTATGATTAGTTATTGGAAACTTAGAAAATTTTACAAGCATAGCTAGGGTGAAATAGTGCTCTTTTGGGTTACTGGTAAACAAATTTATTAACTTTTGTAATAGCCAAGTGAACCAATAAAAAAAAGTACAAATACCTGACTGGGAAAAAATTATCACTCCAACAGAAGAATTTCAAATTGGGGTAAATACTCTGGTAAATGTGATGATAGAGACCTTTGGATTACAGAAAAACACATTAGATTAAAACCAGGCTGCAAAAGCTGCTGGTTGGTTCCCTACAGAAAGACAATGAGAAACTGGGTTGTTAGCCAGCAGCAACAGGTAAATGTTAGCCTGTTTGGTGGTTTATAAAGTTGTTATTTCTGTAGTCAAAGAGCAGCACAGCTAAAGAGCACCTTGAGACCTAATAGGTTTACTGAACTTTATTGAACTTCTTTCTGAGGTATTACAATGCTCTGCCAAAGCACATTTGTAATGCTAAATTCAGTACCATGGCTGGGGACATTTGAATGAACATCCATATGAAATACGCATACAGATGGGCTAAACTGTCTCCGGGAATTGCTAAACTATTTTCTATAGCAGGTTCACCATTTTACACTCCAGTTAGTTATCTTCCCTAATACATTATACCCAGCCGTCCTACTGGGTAGGAAGTGATATCTCACTGAGGTTTTCATTTGCATTTCCTCAATGGCTAATAATATTGGGAGTCTCTTTGGGTGCTGGGGCCATTTTTATGGCTTCTTTGGGGACATATCCATGAGAGTCCTTTGCCAATTTTTAAGTTATTTTTTCTCAGCCTATAAATCTTTTTATATACTCCGGGTACTAGATCTTGATGAGATATGATTTAGATATTTTCTCCATTTTGTAGTTTGTCTTCAGTTTCTTTACAATTTCTTTTGATACACAGTGGTTTTTAATTTTGATGAAATCCAATTTATGATTCATTGCTTGCACTATTTATAAATGAGACTCCATCATCAAGTCGCAGGTCGTGGCAGATTTACCTTAATGTTTCGGAGTTTACCTGCTGCATCTTCTGTGGAACGGTGTCCGAGAGGAACAGCGTTTGCCTGATTGTGATACTGAATGGACTCGTGCGGTGACCTACACAAGAGAAAGGTGTTGCGAGGGGGTAGACCCCAGCTCTGGGTCACCCTGGGATAATCCACCAAGTCCTCAGTGGTGGGTGACGGCTGTGAGGGGAAATCAGAATGGACAGTGATGTGAGGCAGGATGATGACCAGCTGTGGCTCCAAATCCAACTGCAGCAATGGGGTGAGCGGTCTGTCCACTACTTCACTTTCCGAAGTCCTCCCCTCAGGACTAGAGGTCTGCTGAGGAACTGCTCCCGGCAAGTGTGCGGAGAAGCGGAGTGATTCGGCACAAGGTGCGAACAGCAGCAGTGATGAAGTGTGCTGTCCAGCTTTCCCTTGGAGACCCATCCGCAGGGCATACAGTTGCGCAACAGCCCCCACTCGTGGGTGTCTTTGGGATCTTCCTTTGGGCTTGGAGTCCCTGAGCTGAGGTCACAGTGTCTCTGGGCACGGCGCTGGGACAGGGCTTGTTGTTTCTAGCAGGCATGAGGCCTCTGTGTGGGTTGCTGTGTGCAGCTCAGGTGTCAACAATCCCGCACTTCTCCTTTCACAGCAGCCACACCTGCTCCGGGCAGACAGCTCTCCTCCCCTACTCAGGTCTCCTCCGTTACCTCTACAGCGCACGCGCTCCCACAGACCCCCTCACACTTCTCACTCGTTCTTGGTCTCTTCTTCCCAAAGGCCTTGCTTTTCACGCTTGTGTGGTCACCACTGACACAGGAGATACCGGCAGGTAAATTCAGTGACTGTCCTTCAATTGCACGGCTGGTAAGAGAAATGCTACTCTTTACTTAAATATTTACTTAGCATCACACTGGATATATTCAGGAAACCATGTCTTTGGATGTGTTATGCTTTCTTAATTCACGGTGAAAGTATGTGAGGTGTGGATGAAAAATACAGTTGAATGTCCACATTTAAGATTTTAATCACAATAGGGACACATTACCATTAATTCCCTCAAAATACTACCCCTTGCCTCAAACACACTTATCCCACATGCTTGCCAGTTTCTGAAGCCATTCTGAAAGTCCCATTTTGTGAGCATGTTTACTTGTGCTGTCCTGGCTGCCTCCATGTCCTGCATGGATTCCAAATGTTTCTCTTTCATGGCCATTTTGACTTGGGAGAAGAGCGGGAAGTCACATGGTGCCAGATCCTGTGAATAAGGTGGATCATGAGGATACACCACATTGTTTTTGTGACAGGAATTGCTGAAAACAGTTGGTCAATGAGGTGTGATCATAAAACGTTACATTTTAAATGAAAAAAAGTATTGCATAAAGACATAGCCATTACACCCCCTTCAGAACACTCCACTTCGAACACACTCTTTATTGGCAATGTGGCTTTTACTGTACTATTTTTAAACCTGAATATTCACCATATCTTTCAACTACCCCTTGTGTATCCTGTACATGCACTGTATATAAATTATGGGTCATAAGTGCTCTAGAGGAAAATGCAGGAAAAGAGCAGAGAGTGAGTGTGAGAATCAGGGTTGAGCACAGTTCACTGCTGGGGTTTCAGCTGGGCCGAGGAGAGGCTGAGGAAGCCAGCACTTGAGAGGAATGAGTTAACCCTCTCCTAGGTGCACTGCTAACAGATGCTTAAGCAACATACTGTTTAAAAAAAACAACTGGATTTTGAAAGCATCACACAGTACAGGTATTCTGAAGATGCTCCCCTCTCCCCAAACTAATCCTGTCTTCCATGTGCAAATTATGTTGCCTCTCAAGCCATGGGTTCATGAAGCATGAGTTAAGGAGAGACTTTTGTGACATGATCTAGGATTCCAGGTTCCAGAATGTGGAGAGGTGGAAATTCACAGCCCATGTGGAAGATCTATCTGAATCTCAGACTGCAGAGTACTCTGAAATCAGTTCCAGGGATGCTTAAGAAGCCCGGATAATTCAGATAAAAGCTGATGCAATGGGAGGTAGCAAAGCAGTGTGAAGCCCCATGGTTTATCTAGAGCAGCAGCCTGGAGAGCCAGCCTCAGGGATCTTAGCAAATAGGAGGTGGCCCGCCTTTTCCCTATTGTGCAGGTGTGGTCCAAGTCTTTAGAGTGAAATCATGATCCTGGGTTAGGACAAAAATGTTTCATAAGGTGACTGCTACTCTCAACAATTACCTTGCTAAACATTCTGCTAGTCTTCTTTGGGGGGAGAAAGGACAATGTTTGGATAAATATGTAAAATCTAGGGGAACTGAAGCAAACACCGAAACTGAGCCTGGCATTTGGAGCCTACAGGGATTCAGACCCCAGTTCCCTCACTAGGTGGGCAGGTGGCTCTGGGTATCTCTTCAGGGGTTCTGTGGTCCCCTGATCTTTAAAACCAGACAATCTATGTATCCCTCCTCCAGTTGTTTTGGTGAAAAGTACGCTAATATGTACTTTTTAAATGCTTAGAATACCGCCTGGCTCATATAAAACACTCAGTGCTTTTTAAAATAAACTAGAGTATAATTCTTTTTTTTTTTTTTTTTTTTTTTTGGTACTGGGAATTAAACTCAGGACCTCATGCTTGCCAGGCAGGCACAGTGCTGCTGAGCCGTGGAGTACAATTCTCATCTGAACTTCCTTTGTACAATTACTTCCAAAGACTTACCTCATTATCTGCATCAAAGAAAAACAGACTTACTGACAGCTCTTAGGAGACTCTGCAGTCATGGTTGAGACAGAACTCTTTTATATATCATGGGTCTAGAAGCTCTGTCAATTTTAGATCAAACTGTTAGCTGAATTTCAAAGTGAATGGTATAAATAATAGATGGCCAAAAGGATTACCAAATGAATACTTTATTAGAATCATAACACTTATAAAATAAATTTCTTTTCATCATGAAGGTATCAGATTTTAAGACCAACCAATACTTTTCCATTTTTACAATGAAGATATGTAAATAAATTCTTAAATGCCATAGTTTTTGTTCAAGTGCTTTGTCACTCAACTCGCAAATCTAGAATGCAATTAATCTATAAGTCTAAGTATTCACAGTTAGGAGAGTTTTAGGTTTGGTTCTTAATCTAAAAGTAGTCCATTTATAAAAGTGCCACCAATACATTTTAATGAAATCATTTAATTTAATGCCACCAAGCATGGCCTATAACACCTTGGGGAGAAAAATAAAATCTCACAACTAAATTCTAGCAGACTACTTTTAATTGATTCCAAGTAGAATGAACAATGTATCTTTATGGCACATTTATGACTTTGTAGTGTATAATTAATAATACAGGCTTAGGTATATGGTATGGAACTAGAAAAATCAAAGAAGTCAGCTTTATAAAAAAGATACGGCATGATTATAAAGTTGTAAGACTGGTTTCCTCACACCACATATGAAAACACATCTCTTGTCTTTACAGTCCTATCACAAACCAAGATCTGACAAGATCTTTCTAGGGGAGTCTGAGGCAAACACCGTGTGCTCGGTGGGCACAGATCACACTTCTCATTTACGCTGGCTGTGGGCTCCATCAAGTCCAGCAGCCTGGGGTGTACATGGCACTCTGAGGAGAGCATGAGCCTGACAGCTGAGGGCTGAAAGAATTCACTTCAATATTCCCCTTCCCAGGCAGCCCCCTTGTGACAGGCGAGCCCTTGTGGGTAGACAGTTAGGGTTACAGCTGGGGTCTTACCCTACATGGTTGGCCTCTGGAGCCTTCCAGTATCCTCTGGTATGACCACAGTCTCTACAGATGGGCCCAAATCATTCCCTATTATCCGGAGACTTTTCTTTATGCTATTGTTTTAAAACTGACTTTGTTTATCCCCAACACACACACACACACACACACACACACACACACACACACACACACACACAAATCAAAAAATCAAGAGAGATGTCTGGGCATTTAGCAGAACATGTAAGAATCTATAGCTTTATATTATATTTAATAGTCTATTCAAATTTAACTCAGAAAATAATGTAAGATAATTAGAGCTAAAAAGTTAACTCTTCAAAGAGCTCTACTGGACAAGCATCACATACATAAATATTTATGTGTTCATGCAGAGGGCAAACAACTGTATTGTAAGCATAAATCAAAGTGAGACATAAGTAGCTACACAGAAGTCCCAGTGGTGATTAATGGTCTCTGGAGATCCCGCTTCAAGAGCTCTCAGAGGAGCGTGATGCTCAGATGTTGGGAGATCATTAGTTTGACTAAGCCATGAGTGTTCCCTTCATAAATTACTTTTTCCAATACCAAAGACTGCTGGAATTAGCTTGAAAAATTATATGCCCTTCCAAGGATGTTTGACCATTAGCAAAAGGCACGTGATTATTGCATGGAACTAAATATGTGGCTTGTCTAACTAGGCTTATAAACTTTCACGATCGCTCAATAAAATATAGAACACACAACTAAGGTTTTATATCAGCGGTTAATAAACCCTAGCCCGTGGGCCAAATTTAGTCTGCCTAGTTTTCCTAAAGAAAACTTTTTAGAACACAGACCTGTTCATGCATTTATATGTCACCTGCAGCTGCTTTCCTGTTACAAGCGCAGCAGTGAAGAGCTGGGACAGAGAGGGCTGGTCCGCGAAGGCTAAATATGCACTATCTGGCACTTCATAGTAGAAATGGTGCCCCAATTCCTATTTTACATTAAAGCATGGAATTCAGGGAAGCTTGTTTGAAGTGGGAGGTTTTTAGGGAGTTCTAGTTACCTATTAAGGTTCAGGTACCTTTATAACCACATGAAGGAATAGTGCTTTTTCATGAAGAGTATCTGTGTATTTATATGGACATAATGAAAAATTTCTTAAAAAAAAAGAAGGAAGGAAGGAAAGAACAATGAAAGGATATTTCTCTATTTAACATCATAATAAATTTAAAATCCCACTCATAAACTAAAATCTCCACTTTGATTCTTCTCTCCATACTAAACAAATTACTTCCGGAATGTTGTTACATCTAGACAAAATGCCATCCAAAGTGATCAGCCAAGTAAAGGACACAAGTGACATTAACACAGCGTTGTCAGTTCCCAGGAGTGTTACGGCCGCCATCTCCGTAAGGCCAGACCCAAACTGCAACCATAACAAGCTGTGGTCATGAAGGCAAAAACCTAAGAAAAAAGAAATAAAAACGGACATCAGATTCATATCAGTGACTTTAAGGAAATGCTTTTCTAAGTAACAACTGTACAGAGACTGATCAACCTAGGTGAGGAATACACTTACAAAAATATGTTATATTGATCTCTTTTTTGATGGCTTACACTTAATTTTATCCCGTCCACCATTCTTTCTTTCTCTACACATTCCAGACCCTAACTGTGTTCTCATCTGTGAGCAGCCTCAGGTTGAACATCTGCTTAGACAATGGGTTCACTTATTCAGCATTTATGAAACCTCAGGCACTACAATTAAGAAGCTTAGTATAAGTTATCTATTCATATGGTAGTTTTAAAGCCAGCAAAGACAGTAACTAGCAAAGCCTGAGGATGTGTCAAATCATTTCTGTGACTTTAGAACTCCGTGACAAAAGACAGATAAATCATCAGTGGTTCTTTCTTGTATGGGGGGCAGTCCTCATGTGCTAATCGGTACTCTGGTTTTAAATGACTGTCCTTAGGTTCAGTGAGGGTTTCTTTAGCACCTACTATATGTCTATCACTGCAATTGGTGCCTAGAAGCAAATGGTAGGTACTGTCTTCACAATTTGGGATTTCATTCTCATTTTCCTGTCTGTGTCTCTGTCTCTGTCCCGGTCTTTGTCTGTCTCTCTCTCTGTGCTGGGACTCAAACCATGAGCCTATGCCTGCTAGGCAATTGCTCTATGGTACAGAGATTCCCAACCAGGGAACTACAGCTCTGGCAAGAAATATCAAATTCACTTACGGAACATTTTCACCATTTAATTATAAGTCTATTTTTCTCCCTACCTTCCCGTCAGTTCTCTGATACATTTCTAATCTTTTCTGATATGTTTCTAATTTGGAACTTGTCCTCTGCATGAGATTGCTTTTGATATCTATTACTAAAGTTAAATGGAATCTTCCTCTTTCTCATAAGAAAAAGAGACGAGATCAATATAATGCCATCAGCGAGTGGCTGATACATTTTACAGCTCTAAAAACTCAGAAACTGGAGCTCTCTCTAGATGAGTGCACAGGGGATTGGCACCCAATGCAGAACTTGAAGCATGAGGTTTCCTGCAGTCGATGTTTGGGCAGAGAGAGAAGGGGAAGGACAGCAGGGACAAAGTCACTGGAGAGGCGTTGCCAGGATAGAACTGCACCAGGGCTCTCTGACAACCTCCCTCAGGGAAACACCCGCCTTGGGAAAGGGATGCTGGTGGGAAGTTGTAGACTTCGGCCTATCTTCTCTCACTTGGGCACTGCCATCCCAGGGAAGTAGGAACTAGGGTGATGACTAGCAGGCCCACTGGGGGCTACTTCAGAGACCTAAGAGTGGGGAGAAATACAGCCAACACCTGGCAAATGAGGGCTGAGAATAAGAAAGGATAGTCCAGTGGGATAGAAAAAATTAGCTCCAAGTCCCTGTGCTTCAGTTGGCAAAACTGTTAAATCCAATATTTTCCTAATCGTGATGTGTGGATCACAAGGACTGACTCCAAGCATTTAATTCCACTCTCAGGGATGCTGAGGTGCTCAGAGGTGGATTTATGGAAACAGGACAGGTGACATCAAAGCCCACCTCCTTGACCTTCACCTCGGCACCATATGCTTCTGTCTTCTCCATGTATTGGGTTTTAAGTAAGATTTCACTAAGAAATATGGTTTTATTTTTCATAGAAGACACTAAAACATCAGTGCTTTATTCATGCTAGCTAATTCCGGTTGTTCAGCAAGGTTACCAGCCACCATGCTACCGGCACATACCCAGAGTGCCACCATTACTGTAGGACATCATGGGATAGCACAGGTCCAGCAAGATTTGAGTGATGACAGGAGCAGCACAGGGCTATTTGTGGGCTACCCGGGCAACACAGTAAGACATGAGGGTCAGTCCCTTGATAGACGGCCTATTCAATATCAAGGCATGTTGGAGAGGAATTTTGACTTATGACACTTCCATAAAAACAAGAATACCAGTTCTTCAGGTTACCCAGTCAGTACAAAATGACTGCTTCATTATGAATTAAAGAGGATAAACATTTGTGAAGGTTCCTCATGGAATGCAAATGCAGTCACCTGCACACCTCTGAGGCAGTGGCTACAGACTGGCCTGCCTGCTCACAGGCACCTTCCCCTGGGGCAGAACTGCGTTTATTCACTTTGTTATGGTGCAGATCCTAAACTGCCTCCAAAAGTCTCCTGTGTGGGAGAGTACAGGGCCTGGCGGTGCTGACACTGACTTGCTGTCAGGAGGTGTGGCAAGGT
Source organism: Dinomys branickii (assembly GCA_004027595.1). Classification (NCBI taxonomy): domain Eukaryota; kingdom Metazoa; phylum Chordata; class Mammalia; order Rodentia; family Dinomyidae; genus Dinomys; species Dinomys branickii. Next base: position 20,472 of record PVLD010007013.1, read on the forward strand.
TGGAGGGGGTGGCTGGGGCCGTCTAGAAGGGGGCGTTCTTGTTCCTGAGTCCCCACCACCACCACCACCACTGCTTTCCTCCAGCAGGCCCTTCTCTGCCTTGGATCTTGTTGATGGCCTGAATCTTCTAAAAACCATGTGCCAAAATAACTCCACTTCCTTTAAGTTGTGCGTATTGGGTATTTTGTACCACTGACTAGAAAGTGACTAAGCTCCATCCCGGCCGCATGCCCTGGCAAATAACCAAGGAAAAGACAAGCCCAGGGTAAATATCCATTCAGTTGGAAGGAATCAAAAATAGGTATAGGATACTAAAGGGCAAATATGGGAACAAATCTCTCTTACTCTGTGTTATGGTTTCTGTCTGGCTGCACCCCCAAAGCCTCCTGCAGTCATTGGGTGGGCTTCTAGAGTTTATGATTGACCCACGGTCCAGTGTTGGAATTATGGGTGTGAGTGCTACACCTGCCCTGGGGCAGGTAGTTTGCATACAGTGTAAGGGAGGGAAAGAGGCCGCTTGCTTCCGCTGCTCCCCACTTTTGCTCTTGTTGCTTTGGCTGTTCTGTGCCACCATGAACTGTTGCCCTCTGCCCTGTGCCACTCTACCTTGGAACCAGCCAAGTATGGACTGAAACCTCCACAGACCATGAGCTAAATAAACTTTTCCTTCCTTAATGTTGGGTGTCAGGTATTTCGTCTCAGCAATGAGGGAAAAGTAACCAAGACACTCCGAACATTCAGAGAAGCAAAGGGCACAATTGCTTCTTTCTCCAAAGTAGACTCTGTTGTGCAGGGCCAAGCAGCACTGCTAGCTCGTTGTTATAGTGCATGGTGTCAGGTCCATCATCCCCAACACGGGGTGGTGACGGTACCTTGCTCCTCGGGCTCTGCACCGGTCAATCGTTATGATGTGCAGAGCTAAAGATGATCATCAGGGAAACAGATGATCCTGAGTGTGGAGGTGGGGTGCCGAGGTGGCTGCTCCGATACTTACAGTGGCTGCTACGTTTATGCGGTACTGGTTGTCACTCAGGAGAGGCTGCACGGATAGGGTGGTGTTGCACTGCAGATCATGCAGGGAGGTGGCTGCAGCTTCCAGGAGAAAGGCTCCAAAGTAGAAAACAAACACCACAAAATGGTAGGCAAAATCCTGGCAGAGGAGCGAAAAGATATATCCAGTTACATGAAAAAGTTTTTCCCCCCTGTTCCTTATTTTAAGTGACAGAGTTTAAGTTCAAGATGATCAGAAATGCAATCAACCAATCATAAATATATTCACTGTTTATTTTGGCTGTGTTAGCAATGTCAGGCTGTTAGAATCCAACTGAAAGTTGAGTTCAGTGTTTGAATGAAGAGGCATAGAGATCAGTATTAGTTAATAGATCAAAAAGGAATAACATGCTGTTTTTAAAATTCAAGTAAAATAGCATTTAAATTACCTCTTGTTTTATAGCTATATGTGTTTTCTAAATATTTTATTTCTGAGCAATTATTTTTATCATTAGATCATCTTATATGCTGAAAGATAAAATAGCCTTATGAAGTCATAGCATTCAAAGACATATATCCCTATATTCCACTAAAAATAATATATATTTCTACGAGAAGTATAGAAACAGTGACTTGTTAGGTTATTTTGAACACTGCTAGAATCAACATAAGTATTAAAATTCCCTCTGCTTTACAGGGATTAACACATCATCCACACACTACTGTTTTCAACGGCTCTCACAGACCATGTATTTCAGGTACATTTCCACTTCCTTACAACCATGATTTATTGTCTCTATTTAGAGTTTTCTTTCTTTTCAGCTGTATGTCCCCAAACCACGTAAGGATTAACTTTTGGGCGGGCGGCTCAATCACAAGCCCCTCTGGCTCCAAAGTCTATACACTTTTCTAGAAAATTCATTAACAGATAGAAATTGCGTATGTTATATGTTTTCAAACATGAACACAGTGTGGAGGAAGGGGAGTGCTTAACATGTGTAGTGCCTTACATACTTACTGCATGTGTGTGTGTGTGTGTGTGTGAGAGAGAGAGAGAGAGAGAGAGACAGAGAGAGAGAGAGAGAGAGAGAGACAGAGAGAGAGAGAGACAGAGAGAGAGAGAGAGAGAGAGAGACAGAGAGAGAGACTTGTACTAATTTTCACAGATACATTGACAATAGTTGCAGCTGCCAGGCTGTACAATAAATCTGTGGAACTTACACTTCCTGTGAAACTAAAATCTTGTATTATTTGACTATCATGCTCCTAAATGGTCCTCCTCCTCCTCCACAGCCCCTGGTAACTACCCTACTTCTATCAGTGCAACTTTTTAGGGTCCACCCATTAGTGAGACCATGTGGTGTTGTCCCTTGGTGTCTGGGTTCTTTCACCTCACATAGCCTCCCTACTCATCCACGACTTTGTAAATAAAAGGATATCTTTCCTTTTAAATGCTGTATAGCATCCCACTGTATATATGATATTTATGTCTCTTTCACTTTTTATTTCTTAACTCATCCATGAATGGAAACAGGTTGACTCCATGTCTTGGATGTGGTAAACTCTGCTTCAGTGAACATGAGAGTACAGACAGCTCTTGGACACGTGGATTTAACTCCCTTCAGATGTATACTCAGCTGCGGGAGGACCAGTCTATCAGATGGTTCTATGCTTAAGTGTTTGAGAAACCTCCTTACTTTTCCCATAATAACTCTATTAGTTTACAATCCCAATAACACTGTTTGAGGTTTCTCTTCAAAGTCCACTTCCTGTCCTCTCCATCAAACTGTCTCCATCCGAATGATACTACAAGAGGGTCCTGCACTGTCTCTGTAAATGTCCATGCAGCTAGCGGTGCTGTCCACAGGCCTGTTCTTACTACACCGAGAGAAATCACCAGGCCGGACTTAACTAACCAGTGGTTAGTGACAAAGTTGTAACATGAGAAACGTTTTGTCCTTAAACACCTCTCCTTTGTAAACCGACCCACCATGGCTTCAAAAGAGTTGAAGAAAGCACTAAATGCCCACACGTCTGAACTATAAGAGCGATGTCCAAATACATGTGGTTATTCAATGACTGCTAGTCGATCAAGGTCAATATCCACATTTAACACATTCATGGTGGGGGGTGTAATTTGTGTGTTCTGCTGCCAGGCAACTCAGGGGGCGCAAACAGCCTGAGGGGATGGGGCAATCATGCAGGTACTGTTGGTGGTTCAATGTCACTGCTCTTAGGGTAATAGATCAGTACACTGATTCGTAAAATCTGAGAAAGTATGTTTGAGACCATTAGGCATTCATTTAACTCAGGACCCTCACTTTTCATTCCTCAGAGGCAACGTGTCTTAGCACAGAGGACAAAGATAAAGTTTGGTGACAGGGCTGCAACTCTTGGAGTGGCTGGTTCCTGGCCTATTACACAATCTCACGCCTCTCTGGACATTAGCTGCTCTGGCCACAGTTGGGTGCTTTGGAAGCATCTATACCTCAGGTGCTAGTGGACTTGGGGTGTGCTGCAGGCTTTAGCCAATGCCACATCTTCCCAGGTAGCCCCCATGTAACTGCAGAACATGAGGATACTTGTGCCAGCACGTGGTCTTAAAGGACAGATTACTTTCTGGAGCTTCTCACTGATTTGCCCAAGCCCTCATCACAATCGGAGGCTTTCTGCCCCATCCGTCCTTCCTCCCCTGCCCTTCCCCTCCTTCCCTCGTTCCCCCTCCCTCCTTCCCTTCCTTCCTTCTTTCTTTCCACATTGTCCTTTACAGGTGTTACCTTCTTCCTTCCCCTAAAAAAGCCACAAATCAAAAGGCATCTTACACTTCTAAATCCATTTGGGAGGCTACTTCCAAGTGGGCCGAGAAAATGCACACTGAGAAAACACATGTGCTTTTCTGCCATGCTGCTCCTACTCGATCGCCATGTATTTTTCATGAATGCATTAATTTTGCAGTGATTCCTTTACTGCCACAGTCTATCACAGCACACTTCCTGAGATCCACTCCCAGGGCTAGGCTAGGTATTTGGACAGCATCCCCAATCCCTACCTCACACTGATACCTGGCCATGCATCCTAGAGGATGGATTACAATTCCTGTGCGAGATGCAGAGGTTCCTTCACTGCCTGGTTGGCCTTGACCTCTGTGTAAAGCTGGAGGTTCTTCACATCCATGTATCATCCCCACATGGGGAGCTTGTTCCAACACAGAGGGGCCCCACACCGAGTGCCCAGCAGCAGCCTGGGCAGAGCCTAAGGACCTGTGCTTCTAATGCATCTTCAGGTGCCACTGATGCTCTGGTCAGCGACTACTGTCCATGGCATTAGGAGGCGACCCCAGCCCCTCTGAGTCTCCTTCCCATGAGCTGCTCCTCCCCCTCTTCCCACTGCTCCCAGCCCAGAGCACTGCCCCTGTCTTCCTCACCCTTTCCACAGGCAACCTCAGCCTGCAACAGAACTTGGATGTTCAGGCAATGCGTGGCCACCTCCTGCATTCTTGTCCTGAGCCCTGCCTTCCTCTTCTGTTCCAGTCAAGCCTTCATGACCAGTTAATGACAACAGCTTCATCATGCAGGGTGGGATCCTGATGACGTACTAGCAGCATGAAAAGGGACAGTGACCACTCTGAGCTTAGGTTCCCCACAAAAGGAAAACAAGAACACTCAGCAGCAAAAACTTGGCCCAAAGACCGAATAAGGGTATAGACGTGGAGGCAAAAAGTACAACTCAGGACATTTAAATTGTTAAGTGATGTCCATAAAGAGAAAATAATCAACTATGGGCCAGGTAGGCTTCTGAGGGATAATGGGAAACATGCTTAGCTCTATAGGACTTTAGGTATGAGATGCACACATACCCAGGTCCCAAGATGAAGGTAATTATGATGTATCACAGGCATGATCTAATAAAACAGTTCTTATTTTTCTAAAATAAATCTTTCCTTTGCATATTTTCTCTAGAAAAGGGGTGACATAAATATGGAATCTCTTCTTTCAAAGTAGGCCAAAATGATATTATTTCCTCTACATACACATAAATACACACACACACACACACACACACACACACACACAATATATATATATTTCAAGACTAAAATCTCCTTTTTTCCATATTAGAATGGGACAAAGTTTTAGCATTAATATACATTATCACATACTGTGTTTTTCTTTCACCAGCTAAAGCTAGATATCTTGGGGAGAAATACTGAATGTAAATATTGCTATGAATGTAAATTTAACTACATGATCAACAAAAAAATGAGAAATAGTATCATCAGTATGCTACACCAAATTCTTCTCGAAAGTAAATTATTTATCAAAGTGCATTCTTGCTTTGCTCAAACATGGATGCACAGGTAGCATTAAATTATTATTAAAGGGAAAACAATTAATTTTAAGCAATTAGTGTTTATCAGCTCTAGAATGCAGGTGTTAAAAGCTGCCACCATCTGGAGGTGGCTTCATTTTAGCATGGCTCAAAATCTTCCTGGCTGAGAGTATACTAGAAATATTACACAACCTAACAAAAGCTCTTTCTGAGATCAAACACGAATGAGAATGATGAAAATCACATAAGAAAAGCAAGGGGAAAGGAAGCCCTCTCTACACAGGGACAGCATTTAATGAACTCAGTGAGGGCAAGAACTGGCTCCTTGAAAGCCTGCCCACGAGTCATGAGCTCTATGCTGTCACACCCCTGTACTATGCGGTATATGTTGTTACTAGAGGTAGAACAGCTTTGATTTGAAAATATGACATCTGAAATGATTTAAGGTCCAAATCTTCTTAACAGTAAAGTCTATGCAAATATTCCAAAATCTCAAATACCTCTTGTCACAAGTCTGTCCTGTGCCATTTTTCCCCCTAAGCGTGGGCTATGCTAGCTTTTTAGAAAAGCAAATAACAAAATAAAACAAAATGAAATGAAGAAACACAGGATAAGTCAGACAGGTAAGTCTTTCCAATTTTAACTGTCACATAGTGGAGTGATGAAAACAGCAAAACTCTCACTTTTTGTTTTCAGAACATCAGATATAATGTTATCAATGGGTGGGAAATTTAAATTTAGGAAAACTAATAAATGACTAAGGATATTAATGATTGTAATCAATATCAAAGATAAGACTCGATATAAGCAAAAGGGGAAACTGTGGATAAAGGCATATGGCTCATAAGACCAGGAATGATACCTGAAAAATATTTACACATTACTGATGCAGGTGCAGCAAACCAATTGGAAAGAATACCAGGCACTGCTGGGTCCTGGAGACTGTGTGTGTCCAGGCCTTCACCCTCCAGGTGTTGGGCCACCAGGAGACCGAGGAAAGGCGCGAGGGAAGGTCAGGATGGGGTGTGGACAACACCGGGGAGAGGATGTAAGTTGGAGCAGTAACTATTGGGACAGGACTGCGGTGCTACAAAGTGGCCCAATATCATCGTTGGGCCTGGTATTAGGAGAACCTGGTTTCGCTTGTCAACATTAGGGTTCAAATGATGCACTGTCAACCTTATCATGGAAAAGTCAGGCTTTTAGAAAGAGGAGATTAAGCACATGTCTGTAATCCAGTTAGGGACCTCTGATCTTTGTCACATGACCAAGTAATTTTCTCACCAGCCATGAGAAATTATGCCCAAAAATATAGTAACCAATGTATTTGCAGCCTAATAGAAGCAGAAGAGCATTCACAGTTCCAAAGTGTAAGCCTCAGTGTATTTAAGCCTTTAGAATGATTATTGTTTCCATACTGTAAGCTAAGGTAATTCAATATTCCTATTATACATTACTGGGATTTGGTAAGACAGGCCTTATGATTACCATTTTATAGAAGAAAAAATTAGAATTCTGAGAGGTTAACTATTCTGTCCAAGGCTGTACAGCTATTAAACCAATCAGACCTAAGCCCCAGGCCTGTGAAAGGCTGCACCGGGCTTGTTTCTTCTTAGATCTATGCTAAGCGGTGCCATTTGACCTGCACTGGCTTAAAGGGCAATCACGTTGGCTAGATTTCACTGTGGAAAATGTTCAGGATTAAAGTTCTCCTTATGCTCTCTAAAACAAAAATAGATACTTTCTTCTGCTACCTATACTACAGCTGCTGAATAAAATACTGTTATACTCAGAGGAATGTATTAAAGCCTGACTGAAGGTCTGATCTAGGCTTGAAAACACCAGAGTGTGATCAGAACCCAACGGGGCTCTTCACAAACTTAGCCAAGGTACTATCCACCATATTGTGGGAGTCCTGCTCCAAAGGGGCTTTTGAAACTGTCCCCAGGATGAATGATGCTAAGTGACAGAGGGCCCATGTACTACCTGGGACAACCGGAAATAAGGTGATGCTATTTAATAATGTCATATTTAAAAGATTGTATTGATTATAAATTTATTTTTCAAAACTCATCAATTCCTATTAACTCAGGAGAGGAATTCATTACAAAAAATTCTTGTAAGTATTTGGAAAGAAGAATATACAGCTAGTTGTCTTCTGACAGGAATATACAGTCTGCCCTGTTTCCCAGGATCTCCCATCTGTGTATTCAATCCATGGTACAAACAAAAAAATGCAGAAAAAAATCATGACTGTAATGAACTTGTACAGATTATTTTTTATTTCCTACATATGCAGCATAAAAATTATACAGCATAAAAGCTATTTGCATTGCTTTTATATCAATTAGGTACTCTAAGTACTCTAAGTAACCCTCAGATGACTGAAAGTATCTAATAGGATGTGTGTCAGTTATAGCAAATACTATATTATTTTATATAAGGGATCTGAGAACTGACAGACTTTGGTTTGCCAGAGTGAGGCATCCCAGAAACAATGCCCTTTAGCAGCCGAGGGCTGACTGTACATACTTAAACATCCATAGCAGAAATCAATGGAAAATTTCAAGACCCATGTAACAACATTCAGCTCCCAAAGGCTGTCCCATTTTTCAGTAATTATAATGCAATGCATTTGTCAAATGAAATGGAACAGTGTTTGAATAAAAGTCATTGAGTCATAAGGGAGTCACACAATGATTTCTCAGCTCCATCAGTGCAGGAATTTCACAAATGGGACCCATCTGTGCAGCAAGGTGAGCATACAGCACCACCCTGCTGGGGCCAGACCTGTCCTTACCTATGGGAGGCAACACCCAGAACAGGGACTCAGGCATCTCTGAGAAGAATGAGACATTGACAGGTTTCTCATATTTTCTTGCAAAAGACAAAACAAAATCTCTTACCAGGAAGTTCCAGTTGGCATTAATTTGATTCACCATGCCAGAGAGGAAGAGGCCCAGGAAGACGAGGGAAAAGAAGAAGGCTGTCACGGACACGAACATGACCCATCCTTGCAGCAGAGGTAGAGGGACGTTGGAGGAGGCGACCAGAATCCAGACGAGCCCCCCTAGCAGCTGAAACAAAAGAGGTGCAGAGGTTTGCTTCAAAGATGCTTTTGCTCAGTGAAATTAAACAACACTTCTATCAACGTCATGAAACCCTGGGCTTTCACTCGAAAACCCTGTACATGTTCCAGCCACCCCACTCACTGTCATTCCTCTTCCATCATGCAAGATGCTGCCTTCCCAAAGGTGGGGACCAGCCCTACATGGAGGCAGATGTGCGCCCGTTCCCGTGACCCCATGTTGAACTCTTCTCTGTGAAGATGCCCAGTCATCTCTCGTCATTTAAAGTGTGTCCCCCTGACCCCACCGCCTGCCCAATTGCCTGCCACTCGGTTGATGTGTTTTCTGGGCCAGTCATCATTTTACCGGCTGTTTGCTCTCCACTTCCTCCCTTCGTTACTTTTTAAACCACAGTGAACTGGATTCTGCACCCCCACTTCTTCACGTTTATTACTGAAGAATAGCTGCACCTTTCTGATTTGTCGCCTCCAGTGGTCATTTTCTGACTGTATCCTGGCCCACTTGTGTACATGACATTTTTGCCTACTTACACGGTAAGAGTTGTAGCTGTTGCATGTGAGAGAAAGCAATGACAGTGACCATTACTTATTATCTGCCTGTGCTGGATATGAGAATACACACCTCAGGTGGCTCTGAGAGTCAGTAAATAACAAATACAAGTCGGGTGCTGTGCTGAGTGTTGGGAATAAGAGGTGAACAAGTTGCCCTGGGTCTCGGTCATCACAGAACTCAGTCTACTGTGGGCAAAGGACAATTCAGCGAGTGATTACAATGCTGCTTCATAAACATCGCGGCAGGGCCAACACTGGGCACTTTAGGTCCCCACAGCAAGGGCTGTAGATCCAGACTTGGGAAGTCAGGGAACTCTTTGCAGAACCAGCAACCCCAAGGACAATCCCAAGGGTGGGAAGAGGAAGCCAGTGTCCTAAGCAGAACATGGGCCTTGTAATGATGCGGTGGCTGAGGGGGGCCCTGGCCTAGCATGGCGGAAGGCTTAGTAGGACAGCAGCACTGAGCGGGAGCTCTGAGAGTTGAGCCTGGCACCTGACCTCATCTTCAGCCAAGATCTAAAAATCTTTCCTGAGTTTCAGCTCATGCTCAATCACTTCTCGTTCCCTGACTTGGGGTCTGTCAACACCATGGGGAGGAGACAAGGTACACTGGGACTGAACCCTTGACTCTCCACCTGCACTCACAGCCCTTCCTGGCAGTGCATTGCTTTCTAGGTCTCTAGCATTTACTAATCTACACCATGATGAATCTACATCATAACCCCTTATTAACTATCCACCAGGTATGGGGTAGGTTTGGCAACACAAAGCGCTAGGCTATACACCTGCCCTGAGGGATTTCAACCAACCAACCAGTCAATCAATCAACCAATCTCTCATGCAGACACACAAAATGTTCTCAAATATTTACTTAATGAACACATCAGTGCTCATCTGAGAACAATATAAGTTTCAAATAATAAAGACCAGAGACCAACAATTATCTCTAGCTTGCTTCTTAGGTATCTAGATAATATCCAAAACCCAAACTGCGGAAGTTGCTGAAAGTTAAAAACATAACTTTTCATTCAGGTTAAAAAAATGTATTACTGGAACAATGATAATTAAAGTACCAACCTAACAAATGTATAGTTGGGGTTGGTACCACAAGTCCTACTTCCAAATAGATTAATAACCCAGAGTATTTTATAAAATGAATCTATGTAGTGAATCATAGTGCAGATTAAAACTTTTAGCTGCTACCCTACTATGGTTATAAAAGGAATAAATTTACTCCAGGTAAAATATTATCTACTTTTTTGCTATTTAAAATATTTTAAGATGATACTGCTTTAACTACAGCTTAAGAAGTGTACATCATTATTAAGTATCTAATAGTCAAGCATTCAATTATCTAATAATTTAAGGATTATTCACTGGGAAGCTGCAAACAACCTGCATTACTTTTGAGACAGTTCAATAATGCACATTACTAGTAAGTATCTATTGACTCAAGAATCATTTACTGAGAACTATGTGCAAGTCTAAAGGTAATGGAGAACAACGGTCACTGTTTATTAGAGGCAGGAGGACTAAACAGGTCAGCATAGGCATAAATCCCACCCCAAAATAATCCTTCAGAATTATCATAACTTTGAATAAACAAGGAGTGGGCCTCAAACCAGCCAGTCCCAAATGTACTGCAGGAACTTAGAACACTCAAGAAAAAAATACATGAAAATGCAAGGTTCCAGCTCAGGAGCTCTAAATAAGGGAGAAATAGACGCCAGGAACTGGGATTCAGGAGCAGATTGCGGCGAGGGGGCTATAAAAAGCTCGGCACAGTGCGCTCTGTGAGGCTGGGAGGGAGACGAGAGGATCCAGGAAGGGAGGCGGGGGACAAACCACCGCTTGGGCAGGGGAGGCCGAGCAGGCTCGCTGCCCGGTCTCGGTCTCGCTCTCGCTCTCAGCGTTAGAGCCCTTCCCACACTTTGGAAACTCAGCGCGTGCGTGCTAAGTGCTCCAACTGCCTCCTCGTCGGTGGTGTTTGTGTGCGGTGTGGGAAGAACAGGGAGAAGAGGTGCACGGGCTCCCTCACGTGAACACACGCACGGGTCCCAGGCCAGAGAGTCTATGACACCGAGGTGTCCATCCTGTGTGCAGGGGACATGCTGCGCCCACTTAGGAGCCTCCGCCTCATTCCAGAAGCCTGGGCAGCTGTGTGGTCACCGTGCATTTAGCTTTATTTTTTCCTTAGCCTGGCTTCACACTCACAGCGATTGTGCTGAGTGCGGGGATTACGGGAGTGCACTACCACACCCAGCAGTCGCCATGCACTTGACACCATCCTTTCTCCTTAGGATTTCCTTTTCTCAGTGCTGGCTTTTCTTCCCACCTTCCCAACCTGGCTGTAACACCACACACGAGCTCTCTCCGCATGCTGGGCCACAGCGAACTCGGAGGACTTAGCAGACATGGCTTTATCAGCTGCCCTGTTTAATAGAGAGGCCCCTGGAAGGAGTCCAGATGTTCGAGGTGAAAAGTGGAGCTCCGGGATGGTTAAAATCGTACAGGGAACTGCCGACAAGGTATCCTAGCAACTGCAGAGCTGCTGCATCCTGAGGAAAGGCACCTGGGTGCCAAGTCCTGCCCACGTCCTCCTCCACCTGGATCCGGGTCCGCATTCTGACCTCTCGTGTACCGCTGCCTCCTTTCTTCAGGATGCCAAAGAGACTGGTGATTGTATGTGAAACAACCTAAGACACCACGAGGTGAAAGTTTTTAAAGGAACTAAACCAGAGGTCATAAATGTGAAACTCAAACTCTACCAAAAAGGTTTCTCAGAGGAAAGAAAAAGGTAAAACCCTCCTAGAAGCAGGCACAGTATCTGTCTTCCCCTGTGACTCAGTTTCCCTTTATTTTCCAAGCCCAACTTCAGGTGTACCTGGCATGTACAGTACTCAGTAGCTCCTGGGTTGCACTTATGACGTTGTTACCTGTCCCTGAAACAACCCATGTCTTTGTGGTTTAGCAAATAGTTATTGCTTCAGTTTGGCCACTGTAGATAAAAAGCGTAATGATTGTCTGAGTCCTTCCCGTTAGAAAACCATGGGCACATTCATCCTGCATCACACTAATTGGATCCCTCAGAGCTGGAGCGCAAATGTGTTTTCAGCAGAAACTACTGACTGATAGAAATGCAAAGCCCCACGGAGGCAATGGTACTGGGGAGGAAGCAACTCTTGCAATTTTGGCTGCTATGAAAAATAAATTCTCAACTTGTCTCCTACTTGGAAGGCCTGTTTCTGTTCCCAAGGGATTCCTTTTGCAGATATCCCCCTTTCTTTTCAAATGTCATTTATTTCCTAACAACCTGCCTTTCAACATACACCTGACATCTTAGTTAATAATTTTCTAGCCCTTTTGACACTTTCATCTTAATTTATCCTTCTTATTGTAACAAGTAAACAGGCTGATTCCTACTTTCACCTACCTTCCGTTATTGTTGGAATAAAAATAGAGAAAAGTAAATGAACCTGAAGGGATAAAATACTAGTTAAATTACCCTAAGTAAAAATACCCCACCATGTAGGTTTTTCTGTCTGTGATGTGTAAGCCACCTTGATTCTCCCATTACCTATAATTTGGACATTTCCTCACTCTGCTACCATGAGACCAAGCAATCAGAAAGCCTAGAGGAATAAAGAAAGATCTTGCATCCTCTTCTGAAAGACAGAGTTTGAGCAGGAGGTTGAGGCTGCTGGCAACAGAAATATTAGCAAGCACTTCCTGAGCTCTTTTGTTCCAGGCACTGTTCTGAGAGTTTTCTTTGTGCCGATCTAATCCTCATAAACCCAGGGGAGATAGTATACCTACTTTACAGATAAATTTATTGAGGTACACAGGCATTAGTAACTTATCCTAAGTTATACAATTAATAAATGTTAGATCTGGGATTTGAACGTATTAAGTGGCTTTCAAAGCTTATGCTTTGAACTTTAAGTTCAGCCTTGTTCAAGGTTTAGTAGTTATTCTGGAATAGAGATTTTATCCATTTCTAGGTGGTCCCCTAAAATCATATAAAACCAGGCAGATAAAAATACATGCACCTTTCTTAGGCCCTCGTCCCTAATTTTCATGAGAATGACAAAAGGGCATATAGCCTACGTCAGAACAGCTTACCTACACGTTAAGTCCACCATCATGGTGGGTGCTAACTTTTGGGTACCTGCTCCTGTAGTAGTGTGGTTATGGAAGTGTTCAGTATACTTACAAATTCATCATGTAGGAAAAAGGATGGTCAATAATTAGTTCTATTTTACACACAACTAATATTTTTGAAAGAGTTTTTTAAAAACTGGAAACATTTCAGCCAATAGATACGCCATGATAACTGGCAGGACACAGAAGTGTAAATGCACTCACAGTCCAGGGGGAACAACAGTGGAAACCGTGGCTGCCTCCCTGCCAGACTCAGCGCAGTGCCTTCCTCCGACTGCCTGTTCTTTGCACTCCTGGCTCTGCCTCCATCCCAATCCCAGAGCAGAGAGAACTGGTCATCTTTGTCCATGCTTCTGCCTTGTGTGTGTGTCCACCAGTCTTTGCTATCCCTTGGTGCACCTATGGTCACTGACCTTGTATACAGCTTGGCACCTACAACTAGATTGAAAGCATGGATTGGCATGCTTTCCACCCTCTGGGCTGTGCGGCCAGGCTCAGAGACACTACCTTAAGTATCCCTGCAAGCCCTGAATGCAGGAGAGTGTGGTCTATAAACAGTGCATGGCACCCTCCTTGAAATGAGCCCAAACCCAGTCAGCATGTGGATGGACCAGGCCTACAAGAAAACCCCCCAGAAGTGCAGCTTGGCATGCTAGGAACTCACTCTTATCTGCAGCTCAGGCCAATCCCTGGAATCTGATGGGTGTTAGTGAAGCAGGCACACATCTCCATTTTCAAGTTGCTATTAGCAACCACCACCACCTACCACCGGATCTTGGGAGCTGGAGAGGAAAGTTGGTATCTGCCACGAGTCAGCCACAAGACACCCATTTATATTTTCTTTTGGCCCCAAATTTACCCCAGTGATTATCACTGCTGGAATTTCTGGGCAGAATGAACCCTGCTCCCTTGTGACCCCCTCTTTTCATCCCAATCTACCCTCTAAACATGTTGTGTTTCATCTGCACTGGCCCTGGACTAACCCTGAAACAGACTTGCGTTGGAGGCACAAGTCAGCGAGGTTGCTTTCTTTTAATTGGCAAAAGGAGAGATGAATTCTGGGAAGTGATGAGAGAACAGGCATCTAGAAAAGACCCACAAACAAAATAAAATATTTGAAAGATAAAGCTTCACTTTCAGGATTTACATGTGAAGTGTGTTTGAGGGTGTTTTGCAGAGTTATACCATCTCCCTCCCCATCGGACCCAAACTTTCCCTTCAGTTTCTTAAATTCCCTGGATGCAACCCTAACATGGAAAGTACCCATTATAGAGGGGAAACATGCTTTGGCCCTGGACAGTCTTGTTTATAATTTCCTCTGATTTTCAAAATCCTCCTTTCGTGTTTGTAGGTAACCAGTTGTCAAGTAGGTTAAAAGCATTCCTGCATACCAGAGCCACAAGGTTGGCAAGAGCCCTACAAATTGCTGCCTCTTTTCTTTCATCCTGTCTCCTTCCTCCTGAAAGTTATTCCGTAAAAGTTACAGCCATATAAGGTGGTGGTGAGGAGACTTGGCCCTCATATAAAATAGGACGCTCAGGAAATTCAGGTCAAACTGCAGCTACCTGGGGAGGATGACATTCTGAGCAAGGCCATAGCCACACCAAAGCTGTCTTTCTCCACTGTAGCAGCTTTGGCAGCATGATCTCACATAAAGTCTGGTTTGTGCTTCAGGACAATCACAGTGTTTACAAAGAATTTCACATGCATGATGCTAGGTTGGCCACTTCTTGTCATTCATCATTCCTTGGTCCTTTCTAGTCAGCCAAACCAGCAGAGACAAGCCCTGTCCACAGCCTTCAGTCCAGGTGGATTCTCTTGTGCTGTACAAAGCAAACCTCTCCTTGCTCTGTCCCTAGGTAGCTCAAGGTCAATCTTTTCAGCAGCTTGGTTTGCAGTTTTCCAAAATTCATTTCTTTGTACTTTTCACAGGGACAAATGATTGCTGATGATAAGCTTTGGCAGGACCATTGCTTTAGTTTATCTTATGAAAATTTAAGTGCTCTTTTTTAAGTGGCTGGAGGTTTTTAACACACATGCAAATGAAACATCTTGCTTATTGGCTGGAACACCATGTAGAGTGGCAAACCTGTCCCTAACCATTCTTGTCCACCGCAAATGAACAATGTCCATTTGTGATCAAAATCTATTTTCTGGTTGAGAAAATAGACATCAGAATATTTATGTTTTTGTTTAGAGTCAAAGGCTTTGATTGAAAATAACCTGAAACCCCTTTCAAAGACTGACCAGCATGATGGCACCTGTGTCTGTGCAGCCCATTCCTTCTGTAACATTCACCTTCTGGCATTACTCCTCTCAGTTGCATCTTATATTTAAACCTAATCTAGTATGATCTGGGAGCCTGTCAGACTTTGTATCCTTAGGGCCTCCTAATCCTTAGATCTCTCTCTCTTTCTCTCTCATTTTTTTCTCCTTTCTTTGGTCCTATTTCAGGTTCTCACTGATCTCTCTACTTTAAATCTTTCCTTTTTTTCTTTTTCGGCCCCAGGCATTGAACTCAGGACCTTTGCACTGGGCTACACCTGAGTCCTTTTTACTTTTTTGAGACTGGGTTTTAGTAAGGTTCTCAGGCTGGGCTTCACTTGTGATCCTCCAGCCTCAGCCTCTCAGAGGGTTGGGATTGCAGGTATGCAGCACGACACCTGGCTTTGAGTTCCCTGTTTTACCACCAAACTTCACTGAGGACTTCCGAGATACAAACCTGACCAAGTTCATCACCTTCCTGCAGTGGGTCCCTTCAGGGATAGAATAAATGCAATGGCCTAGCCTGGCATTTCTCAGCAAAGCACGACCTGAATCCTGTCTGCTATTTTCCCTTCTGCCACCTTGCATGTGGTCAGGTTAGACAACTCTCAACTGCCAGACCCATCACGCCATGGTCATTCTTGTCTCTGAGGTTTCTAACTGGAATTCTTTACCACTGTTTTTGTGGAGCTCCTGCTCCTAAGGCTTGACTTGAATGTCACCACCTCATTAATGCTGCCTGTCCCGGGCTCTCTGGCAGCCAGATATTCTCAACCTTGCTTTTCCACAAGATTTTCAGGAATCTGCTTTATCACTTCATGTATAATAACATTGTGATTCTTTGTCTTTATAACCCACCTTGCAGCACCTTCTGAAGAATTATATTACCCACGCTGTTCCCAGGCCATAAAAGAAAGCCCGGACATCTGTTAATTATGTTACAATGTCAAATAAATGAAAACCATCTGTAGCTTCCAAACCCACACATAGAAGTGAAAAAGAGTCCTGCAAAGTCTCTCACATGGAGAGACTCGAATCAATAATGGAGGCAGTTTCCTATACCTCAAATAATGACATTTATATCTTTTGGTGATAATATGTGCTGTTTAATTTTTAATGCACTTTACAGGATCATCTGAGAATAGGAAGTCTGAATATTTTCTTTGGTGCAACAGTATAGAAGCTCAATCTCATTTTCTTATACACCACTCTGGAAAATACTTCAGCTGCAGCTCATGTCGCACCTGTAACTTTCTTTCTCAAAGGCAGCTCTTTTGGAAGTCCTCTCAGATTTGTTATCAGGGTTCTCAGGTGAAGAAGGACCGGTCGTCCTTATTCCCAGAAGTGTTCCTTATGCTCAGGGGCATTAGATGAACATCTGATGAATGATTTGGAAACCATTCAGGAAACAGAGATTTTGAAAATGATAATTTTTGAAGTGATGTTTTCCATCCTAAACTAAAAGGCTTGGTCTTGGCTTTGCAATACTAACTTAGTATTAAACTCTTAGCATACACTGGTGACTGTATAGCTAAGGCCAAAGGGCTGACAATTTTGGTATCTAGAAGTGAAACAAAAATGAAAAAGTAAATGTATGTGAGGATGAGATAGTCTCCACCTGTTGGGAGGGCCACGTACTGTTTTATCTGGCTCAGGTAGGCTGGCATTATGTGTTTTAAAATCTGTTCAACAAATGGCTTAAACCTGAGAAACTGCAAATGAAGTATAATAAGAGACTCAGACTGAACTCTGAACAAAATTAACTGGGTAGTTTGGGGCTGGAATTCCAAGGCCCCCGTCTCATGAGCTTAGCCTCCTGCTGATAGTCCAGTCCATCTTCACTGG
Organism: Dinomys branickii; assembly: GCA_004027595.1. Lineage (NCBI taxonomy): Eukaryota > Metazoa > Chordata > Mammalia > Rodentia > Dinomyidae > Dinomys > Dinomys branickii. The sequence goes on from PVLD010007013.1 coordinate 37,702, forward strand.
CAGCAGCATCGATGAATATCTGTATAAGTGAAGACCATCAAGGGTGGAATCTTGAATTTTAAATCTTGATCCAGGCAGATGGATCTGAATGGAAGATCAAAATTACAGAGGAGTTTGGATATCCAGAAACACTGGCAGGGGCCAAAGTCATCGATCCCCAGGCTGCAGATCACCAAGCATTCAGGATGTGGCTGGACAGTTCTTGCATTTAATTTACAGGGAGAAGAGTTTCTGCAGAGGAGCTGTGGGAGGCTATGACTGAGGATCAGAAAGCGAGACAGAAGTGAGAGAGCTGGGAGCAAAGGTGCTTGGAAATGCTCTCTTAGCTCTCAGCGGGCACCTTGCAGGGTGGCAACTGAGATGTTGGAACCAGGAGGCTTTGTCCTCGGCCTTCGCAAGCATACAACCCAACATCTCCAACTACTCCGGAAGCTCCAAGGGGAGCGGCAAGTCTGCTCCAAGGTGGCCTCTTGTTTCTCAAAGATCAGCAGTTTCATTTGAATGTCTTGATCCTTTCTACGAAGAGGGGACTGATGGGATCTTGAAAGCAAGCAACAGAGTGCATTGGAAGTCTAGGGTCCAAACTTAGAAAGACATTTGGCCACAAGAAGTGGGAAGTGAACTGAATGGCACTTGAAGGTGATGATGTTCTAGGTAACTCAGAGTCTGAGACTTGTCTCCAGGGGAAGCAACCAGAGGGAATGAAAAGATGAGCTGAAAGGACAGAACACTGTGCTGGTCCAGCTCCCCGCCTGGGCTGGGACACAGCAGAAGTTGTAGCAAGTCCTGAATTCACCCCTTCCTTTTCTTAAAATTAATTAAGTTTATTGGTACATTTTCTATGTACACAATAATCACATTCATCATGGGGAATTTGATACATGATACTGTACATGATATAGCTTGATGCTTTTTCTCCCCATTTCTCTACCCTCCTTTCAACCTCTCTTCCCTTCTTCCCTACAGAATCTGGAGGAAGGGTTCTCAGACATGACTCAATCTTGAAATCTCCAGGGTAACTTTACAAAAAACAACACAAAAATTAGCTGACTCTGGGTACGCCCGCAGAGACTCTGATTTAATTGATCCAGGGTGGCAACAGCATTTTTAAAAGCTGCCAAGTTTTTAAGTATAGTAAGTGTTGAGAACCAATCAGTGGGCTAGAGGAAAAGAGAGAGAGAGAGAGAGAGAGAGAGAGAGAGAGAGAGAGAGAGAGAGAGAGAGAGAGGGAGGGAGAGAGGGAGGGAGAGAGGGAGAGGAGAGGGAGAGGGAGAGGGAGAGGGAGAGGGGGAGGGGGAGAGAAAGGGAGAGGCATGGGGAGGAGGAAAATGGAATAATTCACTTTACTTCCCCCACTCAGAATTTGGCAGTGTTCCTCAAAATGTGACATGACTACAGGGGGGTTCTTAAGACAACATTTGATTTGGCAGCACAGATAAGCATTTTGCATGTATAAATTACATAGGCACACACACACAAACGTATCTCTACATATATACATGCACAGGTATTATGCTGGGAGCGTGGGAGGTGCCAGGGCCTGGAGAGAGCAAGTGAAGCCACTGTCCGCCTTTCCCCTCATCCTCCCAAAGCCCACTGGATCGTATCTGAGTAGGTATTAGAAACATGACCATTCATTTCACCAAGCTTGAGAGTTCCTGTATATTATTGATTAGGAGGAGGCTAACTTGTACCTCAAGTTTAGAAAGCACTTTTTACATGAGCATTCTGTAAATTCCAGCATAGGAAGGATGTGTCTATGGGCATAGCAAAAACTTCTCAAAGAGGCAGGCAAACACCTGGCATTTGAAGATGAAAACTTCTCTGCATGTGCTCCTGTCCTAAGGGATCTGCCTCCTGCAGCCGGACTAGCTGGTCCAGTGCTGTTCTCTCCCTGCTCTTCTCTTCTGGACGCCAGCAGCTTACTTCTAGCTCGGGGGGGGGGGGGCTGTGAATGGGGCGCCAACACACATTGCCCTCTTTTACACGCAAAGTCCCTGTATGAGCACAGAAGCTGTAACTCTGGTCTCTTTCGGATTCAAATTCAAGCTAAATTTCAGCGAGGGTGGCTAGGCCTTAGCACACCAGGAGGAGGAAAGCAATGCTCACAAGGTGTTACGGCCTCACAGGCCCAAAAGTGAAACCCAAGTGACCCAAATCTAGGTTATGTAAACTCAAAGGAGAGGTGTGTGTGTGTGTGTGTGTGTGTGTGTGTGCTGGGGAGAACCCTAAACCAAGCAAACAAAACCTGCCAGAGAGCCACGTTTTGCTCAGGAATCTGCCATTCTCAGGGCGTGATGCAACCTCTGTTGCCCAATTTCTATTTGTGCATTTCCCCTAGTCCACAAGGAGCTTCTAAAGCTTGCAACTCCAAGAAATTCTCTAAGCAAGTTAAAGCGTCGCTAGCCTCCTGCCTGCCTTTACCTGGGCCGACACGGGAGCTGAGCGCAGAGGACCTGGGAGCGTGGGAGGTGCCAGGGCCTGGAGAAAGTGGGTGAAGCCACCATCCGTCCGCCTTTCGCCTCATCCTCCCCACGCCCACTGGATCAGAAAGCGCTACCTGCCTCCGCCCATCACCTGCTGGGCCCGCGCCGATCCGATCCAAAGGGCACCAGGGATGGCAAGGGCGAGCGGCAGCGGTGGTGCCAGGCCCGCCGCCGCCTCCCGCCCCGCCCGCCGCCACCTCCCGGCGGCCTCGGCACCTGCACCTGCGCCCGCCCAGGACGGCGGGGGGTGGCAGAGCGCCGCGGGCCGCCAGGTGCCCGCCGCAGCAGGTGCCGCGTAACAGGTGCGGCTGGCCGCCCGGCCGGGAGGGGGCGCAGGGCAGAGGCGGCCGCGCGGGGGCCAGGGCGCCACCCGGGCGCAGGAGCCCCGCCACCGTCCGGGCCCTGGGCGACCGCGGCCGCCGCGCCACTTACGATCTCCAGGCAGACGAAGGCGCCCGAGTAGGTCCGCAGGATGTCAGGGCCGGCAGGCAGGGTGACCCGGGGCGACGGGAAAGACACGGCGGGGTTCGGGGGCGGTACGGACGCCCCGCCGGCCGACATGCTGAGCTGCTGCCCTCCGCGGGCTCGGTCCCCGCTCCGCCGCCGCCGCCGCAGCTCGGCCGGGCCAGGCCGGGGCGGGGCCGGGGCCGGGGGCGGGGCCTGGGTGGGCGGGGCCAGAGACCCCGCCCCGTCACTGGGCCCAGGTGAGCGGGCCAGGTGCCCAGGTGCGGCCGCGCCCTGCTGTCCTCACGGCTCCGCGCGGCCGCGCCCGGGGTCCCCCAAGGCGCCCCCAGGCCTGCGCCCCGCAGGGCCCTCCCTGCCCCCACTGCTTTTCCTCCCCTCCTCCTGCTCCTGCTTCCTACCTGGTCCCGCCCCGCCTTCCGCAGTGTCACAGGAGGGCAGGGATTGGGGCTGACTCAGAATGTCAACTCCCTGTCCCGAGCCTCACCTTCAAAGTGGGTTTCTAGTGGAATTTTTATTATTTATTTAGTGTTTGTTATTTTCTAGAGAACCAGTGATGAGCACCTTTACACTGATAACCATATTGGAGAATGTCAGTTTCATCTGCGGGAGGAGCGACCGCTCAAACTACACGCCAGAACTGCACAGTCGTAGGCGTTTCCAGATCGAAACCTGCTGGAAACGGGGCTGCCAGACAGACGCGGGGCCTTGCGTGCCGTCGCGGCGCCGTGCACGAGCTACACACGTTCTCTCCCGTCCCCCGAACCCCTTCCTCGGTATCCCCCTTACACTGCTGTAGTCTGAGAAGGAAGGGCTATACTTCTGGATGTTTTATTATGAAAATTGTAAAACATCTACAAGAATAGGTAGAGGAGTATGATCATAAACACACGCAAAATGCCGATGGGCAGCGTCGCGTTGGAGTCAGGTGATTCAGCCTCACAGCCTGTTGGCAGGGATTCCCAGCAGGTAACCGGCTACTGTGAGCCCCAAAGGCGGTTCCTCTTGTGTGAAATGGACTGGGGTTGTCTACCTCGCTCCCGCGTGCAGGTTAGCTCATACATGATGAAAAGTAAGCACTCCCTAAATGACAACTAATGACAACTATTTTTCTAATTTGTATATGCATCATATTGCGCCATGGACACAAGATGCTGCATAGACGATTCTATCTTCTACGTAAGACTTTAATTCTTTATTTCATCTGCCGGAAACTTCTTGCCCTTGCCGTTTAAACCTTTAAGATCTCTTCGTAAAATGATTGTATGTATCATTTGGGTCCTGTTCATTAATCTGTCATTTGTCCCCATTTTACCTTTGGTTTGAACTCGACATTTTGTCAGTGAAGAAGAAAGATTAATTATGTCAAAGATCAGCGGAAGAAAAACTGCACACAGCCACACATGTCAATCAAGTCGGCTGATGTCAGTAGACATCCTGCACGTGGAATCCTGGTCTCATCTGTCAAGCTTGGTCTTTGAGAAACTGTGTAACTCTATGCATTGCTCAGCAGGTTTTAGTTACCTGTGCCTATATTATTTCAATACCAAAACTCACAGGTGTGGTGGTGGCTTCAGGATAAAAACCACAAACAGGGTGTGGGTGAAACCTTTTGTGTATACCTATCATCTTTGCCTCTTAATCATCACTTCCTGGTGTTTAATAGGAAATTTTGTGTTTTCTACATTTATTTGATCAACAAATCAATTTCAGCATTCAAATCCTCATTGACAGGGAATGATCTGCTTTATTTTATTTTCTCCTGAAGAGTTCACAAGAAGCACTTAAAGAACATTCACAGAGGAGACTGCTTCAGAGACCGTGTTGTGGCAATGCTCAGCAGCCTCAATGTATCTGGAGCATTTGAGAAGATGACCTGGAAACCACTTGTAGTTTCCAGACCTGCTGATCACCTAGGAGAGCTTCAAATAAGCTTGTGTTAAAAATGGTTACCAAGGGATAGTTTGCACTCTGTGCCTTCCAGCCCCCTTGTTGCACACACTCCCCTGCTCATGTGTACTTTGGTTGTCTTATCTCCTTCCACAACCACCAGTAGAATGAAAATGATTGCCATTGAATCCTCTTCCACTGTAGCATACCTGCTTGGAAATGAACCTTTTTCTAGAATGCTTTCCTCCTCGCAGGATCCCTCCCAACACCTGTTTTCTCTTGATAATTCTAGTTTCTTCCTAGTGAGACCAGTAACTCTGGAATCAAAGGAAGAAAAGCACCCATCCCATCCCACACCACCACTCTGTCTTTCTCCCTGTAATTGACCATGAGATCTCAACAGTTCCACATTCTGTTCTTCATGCCTCCACTTCTGTGGTTTGCTGACCTCCAGCTCACAGACTTCCTTTATACCCCATGTACTGGGATGATCGTTTCCTATTGATACACCTTCAGCAGTCTTGCTTCACAACTGCTTGCTACCTCAATGAAATGAAATCACATCTGGGCCCACTTTGTTACTGGGAATTTTGTTCCTGCCATTCTCTCTGACAACTGCCCCCTATCCCTTTATTTCTCTTTCACAGGGTGTTTGGACTCCACCTGTTTACTCTTTTCCTGTTCTCTCCTTGACCCCATCCTAATTCTTTCTGGCTTCCCTTGCCAGCTGGTGCTCATAAGAAGGCATCTTAATGAAGCTTGTGTTAGCCCCACATCTTGCTCTCTGCCTTGTTCTCTACTATTAACATACCTTTGCGGCTCCATGGTTCTGATCATGTTAGGAGCCGTGGTTGGGCTTTCGGGATTCTCAGTTGTCTTTTTACTCTCCTCACCACTTTTCTGGCTATTATTCCACTGCTTCTTTCAGTGTCCCCATCACTGTGTTGGTGTAAGTGGACAATATGTTGAACACAATAAATCTAGACCATGCTAGTCTTCTCTTATTTTGCAAGACATTTTAGAACATCTAACCAGTAATACTTGTTTCATTGAAAGCAATGCCATTAATCCAGTTACCAAGACAAACACCTGGGTGTTTCCCTGGGTGCCTCCTCTTTGTGCTGCAGATTTAATCACTTCCAGGTGCTGGCAACTCACCTGCATATTCTGTGTGTGTTCTCTTGGATGGAACCCTTCCTTCCAGCCACCATTCTCATCCTACATCATAGGGGATTACCCCTTCTCACGATGAATACTCTAGCCATCTTGCTTCCCTCCTTTGTGTACCCCATCCTGGCATTAGAATGATGGCATTAGAATCCTGGCATTAGAATTTTCTAAACACAAAGCTCATCCCCCTCAGTTCCCCAAGGAATACCCTAGGTTACTACTTTTATTAGTGTTGATCCCAAACACCGTGGTCTGGAGTGTGGCTTTTGGTGACTCATGGTTCCAGTAATTCTTGCTTCCAGTCTGCACGTTCCCTCTCTAGTGCAGTGGTGGTGAACCTGTGGCACACATGGTGCAGTGGACATTCAGGGCTTTGTTGGCATTTGAGCCAAGTCATTCTAGCATTGCTCCAGCAGCTGAGCATCGGATAACACGTAGGGGCAGTATTGGCACTTTATGACAAGTAAGTGACTTTTGCGTTGCAGTCTGGATACTAACTAGGTCTCTACAAGTCTCACCAGTGCTGCGGTGGAAAACATATCCTTTCTTTCAGCCAAACTTCATGGCTAACTTCCTTGGGTGATAGAAGCAGTTCTTTATAGAGCCTGTCCTGGCTGTGTGTTCCTGTTACCTGCTATGCTCACCCCAACACAGGGCCCTTATCTTATGGAACAGAAATATTTTCACTTGGCTCATATATCTTAGCCCTTATTGTATAATGGGATATTAAAGTGAAAAGTTCAGGAGAGGAATCAAGAAACGATGGATATCAGATACCAGTGTGAGCTGGGAATCAGACCACTGGAAGTTTTAAAGTGAGCTGATTAAACAATCTACAGATCCCTCACTTTCATCTAGAATATGAAAACGCAGGAATTAGAGAATTTGGAAAGGGAGCAGGGCCAAAGGAGTCACACTTCTTTCCCCCTCCTCCATCCTCTCTCCCTCATGGGAGCAAGTAGTTGAACTTTATTCACCTTACGTAAAAGCAGCTCAAGCAGTAGCAGATGGCCAAACGAACTCTGCATCTAACTTCTCTGCTTTGTCACTGTTACTTTCTTCCTGTTGCATTAAAATTTTATGTTTCTGTTCATACACAAAATAGAGCCCCATCCCGGCTTTCTGTTATTTTCCCTTTATGGTTCCTTTAGGAAATCCATCCACTAATCTTTCTCTTCAGCTTTCAAAGTGCAGTTCATACATAGACTTTCTCCTTCTATGAACACGAACAAAATTTCACTTATCACACACACACACACACACACACAAAACAGTAGGGCCTTCTTTCTGCCCAATAGAATAGCAAGAATTTGTTACTCTGGACTTACCTTCATTGCATGAAGGAACCTAAACCCCAGAGGAAATATGTGAAACAATAATTTTCAGAACCATACATGAGGTAATGCATAACAGCAATCCCTTGCAGATGAGCAAGTAGTAGTGACAGTCCTGACTTCCCAACTTGGAGAGTGATTCCAGAGCACGAGGAGGGGAGACTCTGGGGGAAACCTGCAGCCTCCACGAGTTGTGGTGAAGCTGGGAATCTGAGAGGCCAAGGGAGCCAGAATTCACTGAGAATCAGAGAGAAAGGTGCTACCTACAGATGAGAACGGGGAGGCCAGCATCTTCAGCTGGATGCTGATCAGTACATGACAGTAAGTAACTTACCCAAGGCAATGAGATACCAAAGAAACAGAGGAACAATTCCAGGAGTTCATAGGGGGCTGAGGCAGTGCTGTTTCCACCAGCCAGAGTGGAGGGTCTCCTGATGTTCAGTGAGGCCTTGCCTCACTTCTAAGGCAAAGTCAGTGTTATGTAGGAGGCTGCTCTGGCCGTGCTTTACAAAGCTTTATAAAAAGCATCAGAGGATCAAATAGGTCAAATGAGTCACAGAACAATATTCAAGAATATCATAAGAATACCGAAGTGTCCAGTGATCAGTGAGAAAGTCCACAATGTCTGGCACCCAATTAAATATTACCAGGAATCCAAAGAAGCAGGAACCATGAAATAGCATGAGGATAAAATCAATCACAATAAATAAACCCAGAAATAGCCCAGGTGATTTCTCAGTAGGAGAAAGCATTAGAATAATTATTATAAATGTACTTTGTATGTCAATGATTGAATGTATGTAGAAGCATAGAAAGTAGAAAAAAATTAAGGTTGAACACAGTAATCAGATTCTTTCAGACTGAATTTTAATCAACTGAGAACTTTATACATAACAAAAATATCCTCAAAAATTAAAGTCAAATATAGATGTCTCCAATATGGGAAGTATTAACTAAACTGGTAGCCACAGGAAATGCATTACAGGAAATGGCAAAAGGGTATCTTTTAGACAGAGAAAATGGGTCCCAGCTGAGAAGCTACATCAACAGGATGAAAAAAAATGGCCAAAAAGAAACAAATGTATGTAAATACAAATACTTACAAAATTTAATTATATTTAAGTTATAATTGTTTAAAGAACAATTATAACAATGTATTGTAAGATTTAAAATTAAAATAATATTATAATGTCACAAAGGTCTTTAAGTGGAAATACATAAAATGTTTTAAAGTCCTTCCATTTCACTTGAAGTTATAAAGTAATACAGGAAAATACAGTGTAAGAAATTAATGATGAATGTTATAAACTCTAAATAAAGCACAAAGAAGGAAGACTTACAGCTAACAAGCCAACAAAGGAGATATGCAGGAATCACAAAAACACATAGCTGATGCAAAGATGTCATGCAAAGAAGAAAAGGGTGCAAAGTACACATAGAACAAACAGAAAACAAATAGATGCTAGAAATAAACCCGGTAATCCCATTAAATATAAACTGCCTCAAATCCTCAGTTCTAATGCAAGGAATTGTCAGACTCAATAAAAACCACTACCCAACTATATGCTGTCCACAAGAAACTTACATTAACTACAAAGACACAAATACATTAAAAATGAAAGGATATAAATATTTGTGCCATGAGAAGAATAAAAGAAAGCCTGAAAGGCAGTGTTAACATCAGACTGAACATAGAGGTACATTTCTGAGAAAGTGATCAAGAATAAAGAGCGTCATTGCACAATGATTGCAGTCTATTTACCGAGAGGGCTCAAAATTCCCAAATGTTTATGCATTTTGCACAAAATAAATGGTGCAAGCATGCTAGAATACAAAAATATGGAAATCCACAGTTGGAATCAAAGATCTCATCAGTTCCCTTAATATTTGATAGCACAGCAAGGGCATCAGTGATGACACAGAAGGTGTCCCACACCACCAAGCCACTCCCTGTCTCCAGTTGGGCTTTCCAGAGGCAGACCCTGAGATAGACTCCTGTGCCAGCGACCATAAAGAACTATCTGCATGGAGCCTGGAAAAGGATGAGTGAAACAAGATGGGGAAGCAGAGGAAGCCAAGCAAGGAAGGCTGGATCTCAGGCAGAAGTCCGCCCAACTCTACAGGAAGTTCCAGTTCAGTGTGGCGCAGTAGGAGCAAGGAGGAGGGGAGGAGGGGGAAGCGTGAACTCCAAGCTCTTCCTACTCTCTCTGATCCAGGTGGCTGTCTGAACGTAAGCCACAGGTGGTGGTGCTGGGACCCTCGCCAAGGAGGGAAGAGGGGCTGCAGGAGTGGTGTAAAGGAATTTAAGGCCCCTGAGCATGTGCGGACCTCATCTGCTTCCTTCCCTCATCTACACCCCAGACTCTGTTTTCCCTCTCAGAGTTCAAACCTCTATTTCTGTTTATCTCTTTGGATGCACCTGTACTTGAAGCTGAACATATTCTACAAGAAACTTTATGGTTCTTGATGAAACTTCACCTTGCCCACTGGTTTTCCTCTGTTTTTTTTTTGCTACCAGCATATTCCCAGTTAAATCCCTTTCTTCCTACTATATTTCCTATACCCACTTTCTAAATACTTGCAGCCGTAACTCATTGATAACTCGTATGTCTGTCCTTTCCATTATTTTCACTACTTAGAAAAATGCAATAAGAATTATACTAAAGGTTCAATATCTGTCTTACATCTCTCCTTCTTAGTTGCTAGTAAATTTTAAATCTTTCTGTCCCATTGACTTTCTCAAAGCATACCCTTGACTTGTCATTATGTCATAATTAAATGGCAAACTGAACAACTTGTACCTTGTAACTCTGCACATTCCAAATATTTTGCCATTGCTCATCTTTCCATTTGTCCTGAACAATCCCTCCTTCAGCTTTTGAATATTCAAACTTGATCTACATCTTAAGATTCTGCCTGACAGCTGCTTCTTTCCCAGTGGCCGCTGCTCTCCATTTTGACTTTTTCTATTTTCCACATTCTTCTTTATAATGGACATTCATTACTTCATATACATAATATATGGCATATCATACATAATATATATTATATATATTTTGAAGAAAGAGACTTGCTTAGTTTGAACAAATCATTCAGTCTCCGTAAAGTGGAGGTCATTTTCCTGTTTTTATTCACCTTTGAAATTATTCTGTTGCAAAATGAAAGACATGATTTTAATTATAAAACCCTCCAAAGATGGTGTTGTAATCAACATCTTTTTTTCCTGAGAATCATGATTGTGATCTTCCTTTGTGTCCTCTCTTGCCCCTGCCCTCTCTACCATTATGTCACAATGTTTTGCACACTTTCTTTCATTATTTCATTGTGCAGATTTGGTTTTGTTTATTATATGACAAGTATGTCCCAGGCACCAGAGATGCAGTGGCAATACGGTATAGGTGTCCTGTTCATCAAGGTTATAGTTTGCTGAGGAAAGCAGTCATTATTGATTTATTTAAAATTGTGCTCAATGCTATAAAGGGCAGGGAACTTTTATCAGTCAGAATTCTGAGTTTCAATAAACAGGAATTGGTTCTGGCTGACTTAGGTAGAAATACATTTTATCAAGAAAAAAATGTAGCAGTTCATAGACTTGGTAGACAAGTTGGAAACCAAACTGAGAAAGTTGAACAATAGCAGATACATAGCCAAATTCATACCCTTAGTTAAGCTACAGAACTAGTCTAGGAGGAAACTATGTTGAACTCTACATCACACACCTTTCACTTGCACTCACAGCATGGCAGGACTGGATTCAGCGTCCTCCCACTAACACCATCGCCACCTCCAGGATTCTTCGAAGGGCAGTGTTGCCATCGTCTTGAGCATAGACCATTGCCACATTCTCTACTGCGCCTCTGTTGGTCCCTAGATTCTCCTGCAAACCAGGAAGTAGGTGTATCCAGTCTCGCCCACGCATTTGTAGTCTAGCGGAAAGGAAAGTTGGGCCCATGGCTATCTACACTTAGACCTCCACAGTGAAAGGAGGACTCTGCCTCTCACGGTAACTTCTGTTTAATGAAAATTGACCAAGTAAAGACTTAGTCTGTATCCTGGGCAGCCAGAAAAGAGCTTGGCAAAGGTTCTCTTTACGTGTAGAGTATGAGAGTGAATAACGGAGTTTCTTCCTCCAATACGGGACACAGGGGAAACCTTAGATGAGTGATGAATCATAGCCGCAAAGGCTAGACGGAAGCCGATCTGAGGAATGAGAGAAGATATGTGAGAAGCAACAAGGAATTCTGCGGAGGCCTCATTCCAGGAAGAATGTGCAGCAAAACAGCGTCCTTTGAGATGAGATTAGGGAGTCAAGTGAAGATACGTTCTACAGAGCCTGCATGTTCACTGTAAGGTCACAAACTTTATCCTAGGAGCTGTGTAAGAACAGTGCCAGGCGTGAGCAGGGGATGAACTTCAGGAGCAAACGCTGCGGGGAGAACTCAGGTGCTCTTTGAAGAGCAAATTGGAACTTCAGTGCGGAAACACACAGGGATTGGGAAAGTGGCGCGGGTGAGAAGTAAATTTACAAACTTTGGAAGGAATAGACTTGGTTAATTTGTACAAATTATGTAGCTTCCCCGAGACTCATTCTTCACCCCAACATGTGGGTTGTTTTCTTGTTTTTTAATCTACCTTTGAAGTTATTGTGAAGCAAAGACATCATTATTATGAAAGACATCATTTTAATGACAGAATGCTCTCTAATATGGTGCTACACTAAGTATTTAGGGAGCCTTCACTGATTTTGCTAAGCATGGTGGAAGGTTTAAAAAAAGTACCAAACCTGTTGGGAAATATTCTAGCTCCTCATTTAATAGAATCCATTTATTCTCATGCGTCCTTATATTTTTAACCACACCCTTGTGGGAGGCAATACTATTCTGTGTTCATTCTGGTGGTTATTTCAATTTATCCAACAGAAAGTGACCTTGGAATCCATAAAATAAAGAAATGGCTCGATCCTTACAAAGACCACAGAGAACAGACATTGCCATTCCTTTTACAGAAGAAAATACACTTCAAATGACCAATTTGCTGAGACCTTTGTCCCACCAAAAGAAAGAAAAAAATTTCTGCCAGGAGTTATACTATCCTTATTCTTCTGATCTTAGCCATAACCAGATTTGATCTTACTAGAAAATCACTTAAGGAGAGATATGGCCTATTAAGCTCATTTTCTTCTAATTATCCATGAAGACATGGCCCTTGGAAAGATTATATCAGAGATCTGTAGATTGTGAGGCAATTTTTAAGAATATGTATATATATTTTAGGAGCAATCTCAGGCTCAAACAAAACTGAGTTGAAGGCACCAAGTTTTCTCATATATTCTGCCTCCCCTCAGGGACACCCTTCCCATTGCTAGCATCCCCCACCAAAGCTGTGTATTTCTCACAGATGTTGAATGTATGTCTGTCTTATTGCCTGAACTCTATAACGTGCAGTGGTGTTCATTTGTGGTATTCTGCACTCCATGGGTCTGAAAAAATTGCATGATGTCTTACAGAGGAGCTCCTCATCCTGAAAACAACCATGCTCTATCTCTTCATCCCATCTTACCCCAGCCCCAGCTAACCATGGATATCTTTCTGTATCCGTAGTTTTGTCTTTTCCAGAAGTTACATGGTTAAAGTCTTCACATAGTGTAGTGGAATGACAACTGGAGGTCAGCTTATCATCCCCAGCTGAACTGAGTAAGCGTGGTGCTGGGTGTGGGACGTCCACATGGAGAATATTGCCAGCAGCATACCAGACAGAACTGGAGAAGTAGAAGAGAGGCTGTTGGAAGCAGAAAAAGGCTGTTGGGAGCTGGAGAAGCTGAAAGGAGCTGTTGGTTCCGTTGGAGGAGCTCATCATGCTGGCTTTCCTGGTGAACTTGGCTGTTTTCATTCGAGGAGCTCAGGACCTAGTTGGCACTGAGAATAGCTTCAGTTCACTTTGAGGGAGCTCTGGTCCTCACCTTGAGCATAGCTTCCTGGCTCCAGATGGGAAGATGGTGGTGCACTGCTGGTTTCCTGAAGAAGCTTGCTGCGTTGGCTTCCCTGATGGGAACTCAGCCATCTTGATCACTGAGGAGCTTGGGACCTCACTATTGCTGAGGATGGCTGTGGCACCTTTTGGGGGAGCTCTGGTTCTTCTGAGCTTTGCTTCTTGGTTCCAGTGCAGATCCCTTGGCCTGCTAGCACAGATCTTTCATCCTGCTGGCACAGACTTTCTAGATTCTACCACTGACCTTTGGGCCTTTCCAGGGCAGATTTGTGAAACAGGCCTGCATGAGATATTGTTATGGGCTCTGGGATTCCAGCTGGATTGGTGGACAGGCCCTCAGCTGGATTCTTGGTCTATGTTGTATGGACAGATTTTTTGCACTCTCTTGTATATCATTCTTTGAGTGACTATTATAAATAATCATATAAAATATGTCTTGTATTATATTGTTTCCCCTTGCAAAAATAAGCCCCAAACCATAACACATAGTAATATCTATTACCTTCATGTCTTAATAGTTCAGTTCTTTGTAGTTAGTGCTGAATAAAAATTCACTGTGTAGATTGTGGCTGTTAAGGAGAAAAACAGATGTCTAAATAATACAGTTTTTGAAGTAGTGAGAAGTTACTGAAAAGTTAGTTAAAATAACAAATGTATGTCACCGTTATACTCCTTTGTGCCCCAATGTGTACAACAGACATCAGCTATTATTCACAGTGTTTTTCTTTGCAGTAAGTGGAAGTTGGGAGAAAAAAGATGTCTATCACCCCCGTCTTGAGTCTTTATGCTGAGGGCTATAAGATGCTAAGAACTGTCAATTTTGCAAGGGAATGAGATATCCAACAAAATAGGGAAAGATCTATGTGACTAAAATAGAAAACTCCTCTTAGACTGTGGACCCATTGGAAACTAGATAATCTGTGTTCTTAGGTCATGGATTCCATTCCATGAATCCCTTAGAGAAATCAGGCCATATGTCAATGAGTAAAAGGACAGACTTGCCCAAGTGTGATTGCCTGCAGACTGCCCTCCTAGAAAAAGAGCAGTGCTTGTGCAAACTCCCTGGTAATTGGCTGTGTCTGAGTTCTTAGGATGAACCAATCTTAGAGAAAGGCCAGGTTGGCTCCAATCCATAATCATGCTTGGCAAAAGACTGATGAGATGCCCCCAACCATAAACCCTGCTGTAGTAACAACTTCTGCTGCCAACGTGACCTATCACACAACTGATATGACAAGGCATGGACCCCAGTGCCTAGGGCATGGACTGTTTATTGTAACATAACAGGGTACAATGGGTACCAAGTTTATGGCACATCTCAGCAGGGACTCACATCTGGGAGAGGCTAGTGCTTCTCTAATCCTGCAACTCAAGGCTTACGGTCCTCGGATCTTCTGTCTTGTCCTTCTACAATGCATGAGCAAGTGGGAACCTAGAGGCCTGCTACTGATTCTGTTTCCAACAGTGCTTCCCAGTGAGTGCTGTTCCAGCCAACCTGTGTGTGTGTGTGTGTGTGTGTGTGTGTGTTTGTGTGTATAGTGTCAGGATGAATGTTCATTCTAGCATTCATGAATGTTAATCGTACTTCACTGTAAATTGCTCTAATCTGTTTTTTCTTTCTTAATGTAAGATCAGACATACAAATTTGAAGAATTTTGAATAGAAAAGGTGATTTTAGAAAAAACTAGGTTTTTGTTTCAAGAGATGTAAGATGAACGTGCAAATCAGTGTTTCTCTTTTTTTAAATGATTCTTCCCTTTACATGCTGGCTGTTTACCCCATACATCCTACTGACCACCCAGCTGAATAATTCTGCTGGGATGTCACTGCCTGTCTACTACTTTGGTTCTCTTGCTTTTATGAATTTTTCTTAAATATCGCCTTAAACTCCTATCCAGAGTCTCAATTCCTCTCTATAAAGCTTCCCCAGAGCGACAACCCATTGGGACTACATTTATTTTTTTTCCTGAAGACTCAACCTCATCACTTTCCTCTGCTGAAATAGCAACCAGGGCCCAAATGCCATGGCCCAGTCACAGGAAGTACACAGCAAGGTCAGTTCCCCAGGAGGACCTCTATTCAGTGGTGTGCTCATCATTGTCTAAAAAATTATCTAGAGTGAAGGGACTCTAATTTGTAGCACATCCTGTGGGACAAATATTTCCACCACGATCAGTGTCCAGCTACCCATGTGAAGTTCCTGAAGGTGGATTACGAAGAGGTGTGTAAGTCCACTTTGTAGATACAATAATGTGGGGTGTAGGTCATAAATATTATAACATAATTAAGAATTGTTGAGTTTAGTTAGTGCTTTTGTTTTTCACATTCACAAGTCTATTTAATTTTAATTTTAATAACAGCTATGCATAATGAGCAGCTGGCATGTCATTCCAAAGTTTGACAGTAAATGCTCATGAGCTGGTACAGGGTAGCCAAAACACCCCGCTTCCACCGCACCGTTTGTCGGGGAGGAGGCAAGTGAAGTGGGAGGACCAAGGAAAGAGTAGGCCAGGAACAATTCATTATGGATTTTGCCCCAGATTGAAGTTCCCTTGAAATTATCTGTAAACAAAACCCACACTCCAACATACACACACAGACACACACACACACACACACATAGTTACACAAGAGTTACACACACGGGAAGCAGAGGCAAAAAGAGTTGCCACAGGTTTCCAGTCCTGTAAATTTACACTGAAATTCCCAGAGCTAGTCTCTCCCTGTGCCCCAAGTCTCCTCTTTCTGCTGGGACCCCTGTGGCAGCTGGGGGGAGGGCAAATGCGACAATCCTGCAGTATTTCAGCTGCAAGTCACGTCACACAGTCACATCACACATTAGAGTGCAGCTGCAAAGGTCTGGGTGACATTTTGATCCCACGAATAGATCTCAGAACAGATGACCTGAATGAAATTTGTTATGATTTCATGTTTTAAGTTTTTCTACGAATTCATATGAAAATGTGTGTCTTCCAAATGTATGAATGTGGTCCTCCTACGGCCTGTCTGTATTTTCAAATATTCACTTTCTTACTGTTCCTAAAGCAACTGGCCTTTGCTTTAGGAAATCAGGGAATCTTACATTAAAGAGGCTAGAATTTCTAGGATGCTGACTTTGAACCATAATAATGAACAAATGTACTTGTCTTCCTATAAACCTTTCTTTCTTGTACCTTGTCTTTAGCTATCTTTGGAGTTTACAAGCTGGTTTACAGTTTATACGATCATTGGAAACACATTTCTTTTTAATTAAACATACTTCATTACAATAATTTGTCCGCTATGTACTCATTAAGTAGGATTGCCCATCATTTTCTTCTAAACATTGCATTTGTTTCCTAGCCTTAAACTGTTTCCAGCTCCTCCCACGCAGAGAGCTGATCAACCTGTTCTCTTCCAATATACCCTCATTTGAACATTAATGAGCTTCGTGTGAGTTTTTTTTGAGTAATTAATATTATCTAGAGAAACAGTTCCAACTATTTCTTTTAATTTATATGACACATTAGCTCCTGTATTTTATAGAAACCAGTTTTTCAGCTATTATCAGCAAAAGGTATTAGAATATCAGTTGTGTGTAATTGATAAAATAAATGCATACAGTGGACTATAATATAAGGGCATATGTTCTCAGTTGTACACATTTGGTATTTTAATATCCAATCATAAAAACAGTTGAAAAAAATGGTTTCTATGGGATTCTGGAGCTAAATTTTACATATAGAATGCATATGTATATAACCTCCTAGTAATCTAGTTTATACATATGACATGTGCTACTTATGAAATGCATGCCATATAGTATACATATGATGTATATTAGATACACATAATGAATCTCTCACACAGAATGTTACAGCAGTTTTGTAGCCTCTTCACATGTGTTAATATGCCATTATGGCATTCTACGGTGGTATTGACTACTCAAGCTAGCTAGGAAATTAGTCTGCCTGAGTTTGAAGGCTAGTTCCCCCAGTACCAGACATGTGACTCTGGGTAAGCAACTTTAGCTTGTTTTGCCACAACAGTTCCTTGTCATATAAAATAGGAATAGTGTCACCTTCCTCCTAAAGTCATAGTGCATGCTGGCATTTAATCAGAGTGTTACAGAATAAAGCATGTATTTCAGGCACTCAAATTTATACAGTTGTGGGTGGAATATGGGGAAGCAAAGAAGATCAGAAGAACTTGTTAACCAGCCCTGGAATGGGTGGATGAGTAGGCAGTTTCCAGAATCTTGGTGCAGCAGCTTCTGGAGAGTGATTACCTCCATGTGGCTGCAGCCCCTGTGCGCCCTCAGCAAAGCCCCTTGGTGGCTTCTTAGGTAAACTATGGCTGTCTTTGAAACTCTGAATTTCAGGTGGAAAGCATAAGTCCTCTTTTGGTACAAGTAGAGTCCAAGTACTATATGGGATGTTATCTATTTAATATATTAGTAGTGAACATGTTTGCAGTGCAGAAGGATCACACTCATCCTGCAGGGTTTGCACCTGTACATAACACATCCCCATTCTCTGTCCTCTTCCCCCACCCTCCTGCCAACCATCCTCCCTCTCCCCACTGACAAAAGCTCTGTTTCCATTTTTTTCTTTAAATCCCTTTTCCCTCCTTCCCTCCCTCCCTCCCTTCCTTCCTTCCTCTCCATTTCTTGTTTCCCTTCCCATTTGAAGTTCTTTCTATCTCTTAATATCTGTCCTCTGTTTTCGTCATTCTTTACGCTATGGGTTTCCCACACAAGAGAAACAATGTGATATTTAAATTTGTGTGTTTGATTTATTTCACTTAAGGCTATGGCCTCAAGGTGCATACGTTTGTCTAAAAATGCCTCAAGTTTATCTTTCTTTATGGCGGAGTAGAATTCTGTCATATATAACAATTACATCTTCTTTATCCATTACTCCTCTGTTGACGGGCTTATGAGGTGTCTCTAAGATTTAGCTATTGTAAATTGTGCTGCCATAAACATGGGGTGTCCTTTAAAAACAACTGCTAGCTATCTGAAATTCAGATGAGCTGACCATCGCTACGTTTTTATTTGCTGAATCTAACCTTATCCTGTGCTCACTTTTGGTCAGCAGGTCCCGCATTTGGGACAGAGAACTGGAGAACAGGCAGGGAGAAGCAAGAGCAGACGACAAGCCGGGAGAGAACGCATCTCCCTCAAATACTTGCCCGATGCCTGTGCTTTATGTCTGAGCCTTCAGTCGTGCCCACCTGTTCAACTGCATCGGGGTAGGGCTTCATATTCCACCAGAGGGGCCCGAGGCTGCTCACGTCAGGCAGGGTACTGGGAACGTTCACAAGGACGGTGTTTTCCAGCTTCCCATTTTCCGCTCAGCGCTTCTCTTTCCTTTCTCTCATGTGCACCTACACTCATTGCCCACTATTTACTTCCTGTTCCCTACAGTTTCCTTTCAGTTGCACCTGAACACAAGGTGAGCAGTAACCCCAGGGATTTTGCCTGGTATTTTCACATCTACTTTCCCTTTCTGGAAACAGGACTTTGCCTTTCATTTAGTGAGCCACAGTGCTTCAGTATCATCCATGTAGCTTGGGTGAGAAAAGCCCTGTCTTGCCTGGAAGGGTGGAAATGTGGAGGAAGCCTGGCCAAGCTTCATATTCCACTCATATTTTAATCAATTCTGAAATGTTAAATCCAATGCTTTTTAATTTTTTTGTGGGGGGGGTAATATTTGGGAAAGAAAGACCCCGGTTTCCCTGAGCTGTTGCTTTAAGGATTTCTTAAACCTGGATATTCTAGGAATTATCCTGGCAAGGTCATCAGCTGGAACAGGACCAATGATGGACACAAAAGAGACCCTGGGGAGGAGGGAAACTGTGTCTAGTGATTTCAGTGGAGACCTTGGATCCAGTTTTCAGTTTATGGGTTTTAGGCTGTTTTAAATTCTGCCTTATTCTAAACACCTCTTATATTGAGTATCTTTGTTATAAAATAGTTTTCTGTTTCAGCTGAATTTCTGAGCATGTAGTCCTAAACATGGCATTACCAGGTAGAAAGATATGAAACTGTCTTGTGGAATATGGAATTGCTATCTGAACAGTCTTTCATGGGTGGTGATGCCAGTTTCAGTGCATGCTAACAGTATCACATGGCACCATTTAAAACAACCAGCTACTGTACCTTGACAGTCAACAGGGTATTTGCAATGGGCAAGTAGGCAAAGGCTAAGAAGAGACAATTATTTTACAAACTAAGGACAAAAATGCCATATAAACATGAACAAATTTAACCACACTAAGTAATAAAAAAATGAAAGTTGAACCAACTTTTAAACTGTCATGAGAAAAGGAGTTTAGAACTGCTTGCATTTCTTGCCTGGGAAAGAAGTGGATCCAATGTTTAAGTTACTGGCTGTGAGGAAGAGTGGTACCTTGGCCCACACCTCTCCCCTCAGGTGCATCAAGCCCACCACCACATGCTCTTTGCTTCTTCCCATGACCTTGTGAGGTATGGGCTGGCCACTTAGGGGTTAATGTCTCAATGAAGGCAGTAAACCTGTTAGAAATAGGACAGGATTTTTTTTAAAAAATTATTTTTATTAGTACACATTTGCAGTGCGTAGTGATGATGTTCCTCACGAGGAGGAGGTGGTGCACACACGCACATTCACTGTAATTATAGCCCTCCCCGCCCCTCCGTCCTTTGTCGGTCCCCTTCCCATCCTATCTCTCTGCTTTCTAATATTTACCTTTTATTTTCCTCTTTAATTTATCTATACGTTGTGTTTCTCATATAAGAGAAGCTGTGTGAACAGGATTTGTTTTTTTTTATAGCAAGAGATTTATTTTCCATATCACATTAACCTTGGTTGGAGACTGATCTATCATCCCAATTGCCCTCCTTAACGACAGTAGCCCAGTGCCTCCTTGTGGTTTGTTAGTCTAAAATGTCTTTATTTTTTTAAAAAAGTCTTTTTATTTATTTATTTATTTTTGCTTTGGGCTGGTATTTTCAGTGTTTATTCTTGATGTGCAATTTTGATTGCTTGTTCCTGTTCCTAATGAGTATTCTTTCTCTCTTTATACTGTGCACTTAAAATGTCACTCTATACATATTACCAAATGTCTAAAATGATTGTGGTGGAATGACAACTGTTGGTCAACTTGTAACCCCCAGCTGAACTGAACCAGCGTGGTGCTGGGTGTGGGAGGCCCGCCTGAGGGTCGCTGCCAGCAGCGTGAGAGGCAGAACTGGCAAAGCAGACAAGCTGTAGGGAGCTACTGGAGCTGCTGGCTTTCATGGAGGACCTTGTCTTGCTGGCTTTCCTGATAAACTTGGTTGCTCTCATTGGAGGAGGAGCTCCGGACCTTGTTGGCACTGAAAATGGCTATGGTTCACTTTGAGGGAGCTCTGGTCCTCACTTTGAGCATCACTTCCTGGCTCCAGAGGGGAAGATGGTGCACTGCTCAGTCCCTTGGAGAAGCTTGTTGTGCTGGCTTTCCTGATGGGAACTTGGCTTTCCTAATCATTGGAGGAGCTCAGGATCTCACTGTTTCTGAGGATGGCTGTGGTACTTTTTGGAGGAGCTCTGATTCTTACTTTGTGTGTCACTTCCTGGCTCCAATTCAGATCCTTCAGCCTGCTAGCACAGATCCTTCATCCCACTGGCACAGACTTTCTAGCTTCCACCAGCAATCTTTGGGCCTTTCCAGTGCAGATCCTTGCAACAGGCCTGCATGAGACATTATCATGGGCTCTAGGCCTCTGGTTGTAAGCCTTGTTATGGGCTCTGGGTCTTTACTGGACTCATTCAGGATATTACTACAGGATCCAGGCCCTCAGCTAGATTCTTTGGTCTCTAGTATGTGGACAGATTTCCTGCAGTCTCTTGTATATGATTCTTCCAGTGACTACTAGAAATAATCTTATAAAATATGTGTCCTGTATTGTATTGTGTCTCCTTGCAAAACCCCAAACTACAGCAATGATCAAACTTCTTTTTTCTTTTTGTAATGCTGAGAATTGAACCCAGATCCTTATGCAGGGCAGGTAAGCACTTTACCACTGAGCCCCAGCCACAGCCCACTGAAACTTCTTATTTTGAATGTCTAAGCCCCTCTTCCTGGATTACACATTAGCAACCTAATGATTTCTTTAAAGCAGAGGTCCCACACTGGCTTCTGGACATGTTTTGTCAGGAAACATTTAAATTCTTAAAAATAAATTGCCAACATTCAAAATTTGTGAGACTTTATTTGCAAGTTTAGACTTCAGCTTCTTCCCTTCAAGAAAAAAAAAATTACATAATCTGAAACATGGGGCCCACATTCTTCCAAGTCAGGACTCAGTGATGAAAGCAACACTTTCCCATCCAGTGCTCTTCCTCAGATACCTGCTAACCATGCATCCTTGGTGGTTTCCTGTACCTTTGTGTCTCCATGTTCCATCTGCCAAGAGGGTTCGAGCACCTGTATCTTAAGGTTTCTGTGAGGGTTAAATAAACTTATGAATGTAAAGCGCTCAGAGTGTTGGGTGCATGTCACGCACGTTCCATAAACCCTGGGGGTTGTTGTTAACCATCTGGAATTTGTATATGGTTTTTTGCAGCCTTTCCTTTAAGATCTCCAAATGTGGTGTAAGAATGGTGTTCTTGTGAGAATTTCCACTTTCTTCTCAGCGAGAAACTCATGGAGATGAATTCTCCCCTACCATGGCACAAGTGCTGCCAACCCCTGCTGGGCCGGCCTGGGTGGCCCTGGAGAGGGTTGGGGATCTCTGCGTGGTGAATGTCAGCAGAGCCCAGATGCTGCCCATGGATCGTGAGTAACTTAGCAGCAGAACATTTGCTCCTTCTTCCCACATTAGTTGAAGGGAGGTGACATTAAGAGTGAAGGTTAAGGGCTGGGGATATAGCTCAGTGGAATAAGCACCTGCCTAGCAAGCGCAGGGTCCTGAGTTCGATCCCCAGTACCGCCAAAAAAAAAAAAAAGAGTGAAGGTTAAGATTTCCACTCTAAATGGCCCTGTGTTTTCTTCCCTTTACAGCTCTACCTATGAAGGAACAGTCTCCATGAATGGTTTTCAACAACTTTCATTTTTTTAGAGCACACAACATGATGTGGCTTCTGTCTCCCCTGTTCTGACTCAAATTCAAGTTCTTCACGCCAACGTCTCTAATGAACTCCTTGCTGCAACATTTAATGTTAACTTTTCTCTTTTCTATTTTAATATAGCAGCTTCTTGAGATACAATTTCACGCATTTCACCCACATAAATGTACAGTGCTATGGCATTTAGTATGTTCACATAACATGCAACTAGCCCCACAATCTCTTTTAGAGCATGCTCATCACCCAGGAAAATTCTATAACCTGTAGCAGTCACTCCATGGTCTTCTTCCTTACAACACCAGGAAACCACTGATCCAGTCCCTGCGTTTAGTTTCACCCACTCCGAGGATTTTATATAAATAGAATTATGCAAGACTGCCTTTGTGAATGTCTTCTCCAATTGAACATAATGCTTTTGATGTTTAACCTTATGGTAGCATATTATATCACTACTTTGTTTGCTTGCCTGTCTGAGTACTATTCCCTTGTGTAGATATACATACCACATTTTGTTTATCTATTCATAGTTGATAGACACTTGAGTGCTTGCATCTTAACGCTATTGTGAAAGTTGTTCCTTTGACCATTTACACACAGGCTTCCTGTGGCTAAGTGCATCAGTTCTTTTGGGCACACACTTAGGAGAGGAAATGGTGGGTCACACAGGTTTTGTCGTGTTAGATCTCCATTGTCATCCATCACAACTATTTTCTAACTAAATTTGTTACTGATTCTTTGGACCCATTGGCTATTAAGGAGTGTACCACTTGTAAGTTTCTATACTTTGTTATTGATTTCTAGCTTCATTCCAATATTGTGGAGGGGCAAACTTTCCATCAGTTCAATCATTTTAAACTTTCTGATGCTTATTTTATGACCTAGGATGTAGTTTATCTTGGGAACATTTTGTGTATGTTGAGAAGAAATGCACCTTTTGTTTGGGGATGGCACGTTCTATAGATACCCCTTATGTCTGGTTGGTTTCAGGGTCCTCCAAGTCTTCTGTTTCTATGTTGATAATTTTTCCAGTTTTTTATTATTGAAACCAAGGCAACGAACTCTCTTATCATTGTTGTTGAGTTCTCCTTTTGCTTTCAACTTTGCCAGCTTTTGTTTCACTTATTCTGAGGCACTCTTGTCTTCATAGATGCCCATAATTGTTAACATTTTCCTGATGGATGAACACTTTCACCATTATAAGTACCTCTCTTTATCATCTATAGTAACATTTTTAGGTGTCTTTTCTGATATCTATCTATCTCTCTATATCTATCTATATATAGATAGATAGATATAAGTATATATATCTACATTATATACAGATAGATATAAACACTTCAGTTCTGTCATGGTTGTTTGCATGATGTATTTTTTCATCTTTTTGATTTTTACTTCTTTGCATATTTGAATAAAAATGTGTCTTTCATTGACAGAATGTGGTTGGATCTTGTATTTTTATTCAGTTTAAAACTTCTGTCTTTTGATTGTATCTACCAGCTATATGTGTATACGTTTGGGGGGTGCAATGTCTGTTGAAAATTGTGTCCATTTCCTAAAACTATGCTCATCTTACAGACTTGGAAATAAACTTTTTGTCAGATAGATGTACTGAAAATTTTCTCTTTCAGCTTTTGGTTAGCTTTTAAATGTTTTTTTAAAAAATGTTCTTCAAAAAGTAGAACTGAATTTTGATGGATTCTAGTTTAATTTTTTTTCTTGGATGGTTCATAGTTTTGGTGCACTATGTATGAAATATTTGCTTCACGGCATGGCAATTTTTTATTTCATGGTGGGTGTTTTATACTAATGACTACCTGGATTGTATTGTTTTTCTTTACAGGATGTTGAGGATTTTTTGTGTCAGGAAGTTTTCTTACTGGTGAGTCTTTCAAGGCTTGTTGTTAGAGTTTGTAAGAGTGAGTCTCCAGTAGTCTGTAGGTCTAGTTTAGTCTTAGTACAAAAGCATGGCCCTTCTGGGGTTACTACTGAGTACTGTAATTATTATCACACTGTGGATCCTGGACTAGCAGCATCAGAATCACTTTATTAGTATTGCAAAATCTTAGGCCCTACTCCAGGCCTACTGAATCAGAAATCTGGGGGTGGGACTTAGCTATGTGTTTTAATATATTCTCTGGGTACTTCTAGTACATACAAAAATCTGAGAACCACCATGCTAGAGCAATCTTTCTCAAAGTTTCATCTGCATATGAATCGCCAAGGGATTCTATTTATTTATTTATTTATTTATTTTTCTGATTGAGTGACCTGGATAAAGCCTGAAGTTACAAAGTTTTGACAAGCTTCTAGGTGCTGGTACTAGTAGCTGATTCTTTGACTACGTTTTGAATAATAAGGAACTACTAGCCTTATTTTGAGTCAAAGGATATGATTTCCATGACATAATGTTTGTTTTTAAGTAATTTCATAATGATAGGAAGATTGATTCTGGAATTTCTGTGTTGAGGCTCCTGTTCTCATATATACTACTTATAGAAATATATATTTTAGGTGAAACCGTATGGGAATTTCTCCAAATTTCTAAATCCAAGTTTCAAGAGGGAGACATTTACCATACTTACTATTAAAAATATAATACCACTTGCTGAAAATTTTTATTTTATGCTGGACCGTCTGCCTATCATCTTTGAATCCTGCACTGTCTCTGGGGGCAAGAATCAGGCTCATCACTTTCTCCGGTTTTACTTTTCTTACTTTAATGTCTCCAACTGAAATTCAGATTATATTACGTGCCTGATGCCATCAGACTACAGATTGGTAAAACCTTTACTTAAATCCAGGTCTGGCAAATTCAAATCACCTCGTCTCCAGTTTTTGTGGTTGTTCTTTTGCTTTTAGTATTTTGTGTGAATACAACCATAAAAACCCATACACAGAGTTAAACTTACTATGTACTGGATTGCCATGAGTAATGTAACAAATGTGACAGAAGCCTCGGTTATATAGGTCACTGTCCCCGAGCATAATGCCTACACTCTGTGAACTCATCTCAATCACTATTAAGAAGCCCCTTGGGTATCAGGCTATTGTTGCTTTAAAAAAGTTATACACTGCCAGGTATGCTGGCTCAGGCCAGTAATCCCAGCACTTTAGGAAGCTGAGGCAGGAGGATCTAAGTTCAAGCTCAGCCTGGGCAATTTAGGAACTAAGTGAAACCCCATTTCAAAATTAAAAAATATATATATAAAGAGGGGCTTGGGGGTGGTAATAGTTCAGTGGGAAAGCCCTGGGTTCAATCCCAGTGCAAATAAATAAATACATGCATACATACATACATAAATTAACATAAGCATTGTACTGTACTTTTTATTAATATAATAAAACGAGTTTTATTTTACTTGGAAGGAGGTCAAGATCTTGGTAAATAAAGGCAAGATTCTGAAGGGACTGGCAAACATTAGAGTGCCTTGTATCCTGGGGCCGAGTTAAACTATCTCTAGCTCAAAGTCTTAAGGTATTGACTCGGAAATTGGGATGACTCCAGGGTCCCAGGGAGGGAGGACAGGTACATAGCCTGTGACACGAATGTGATTCTCTCTCCCCACTGCCTTCGTTCTCTCTCTTTTTTTTTTCTCTTTGTCAACACAGGCAAGGGATCTCTGCTCTCTGCTAATTACATTGTAGCCCGAAGCATGAGATTTAATCATTCATATCTTATCTTGGACCAGGAACTACATTATTATTAGTTAAAAAGTTATCCATATTAATAAATAGCAAACCAGCTTATGATCTGCAGTTTTGGCCATTGCATACTGAATTTTATAAATTGAGTAACTGCCCCTGGAAAGATGCCTTCCCTTTACAAAAATCACTCAAACCCTGTTTTTGACAAAGCAAAGGCTCTATCTTAAAAATGTGGTAATTTCTAGGATGAATGGTGCTGGGTAAAAGATAGCCTACATAGATTAATTCCCAAAGTTAAAAAAATCTCTCAACCCTTCTCTCTCTCTCCCTTTTCTCTTCCCTACCTCCTTCCTTCTCTCTCCCTGTTTTTCTCTCTGCGTTACCCTCTATCTGTCCATCTACCCCCACCTTTTCCCATGCTTCTAGAAGGGAACAGGCAGGGTAAACACCTTTTCTGAAATCTCACTTCCTTGTGACTCTGACTATATTCTTGGACCAAATTAAACCATCAGCCTGATTTTGCTATCTGTGTTCAATTTATAAGGAAAACTAGGCTTCCTGGGACCCTCAATCTTCACTACACACAGAAAGCCTTACTTCTTCATGATGAAGCTCCTGGTGATTTGATCTGTCGATATTTTTTAATGATCAGTGGAGAAAGCAAAGAGCACCTTCTAAAGATTCCTTCCACTCATGCAGGCAGGCCTTAGACTGGATGGCGCAGTGGGTGCTTGAGACGGGGACAAGCCTGGATCCTCCCTGTGTGGCATTTGGCACACAGGACTTTCAGGGGACAGAGTGGAGTTAAGATGTTGAACCAGGTGAGCAGTTTGGAGCTGGCCACCAACCAAAGAGGAAGTGTACCAGGTGGGCAGTCAGGGATCCAGAGACTGCAGATACTCAAGCACGAAGTAATATGAGCTCCAAAGTCTGACCGGGCAAACAGCCATAAACTAAGAATGTCACCAGAAGGGAAAGGTGGGGACAGGCAGGGAACCAGAAACTCAGTGAGCTGCATGAGCACCAGCCCCAGGAACAAGAGGCCTGGAGAACCAAGACCCAGCCCTCTTATGATGTAGTTGGAAAGGCATGAGCCAGCGAACCTGACCTCAGATGCCACCCACCCCCACGCTCTGTGAGCAGGGCAGGCTTCTGTGGCTCAGCTTTAAGCCCCATGCCCCAGTGCCTGGCACAGAGAAAAGAGAAACAATCACCAGGAGGCTCAGTGTTTCAGCTGCAGAACAGAGCTCTCACCTACCTTGTTCGGGAAGGGTCAGAATGGATGCAGGAAGGGTCCCGGGCAGAACCTATCATTCCTCGTAACAGGTGATCCACAAAGACCGGTTCTCCTTTCTCTTTTGACTGCCCATCGCTCATGTTTGCTTTCATCTGGGCTGAGAAGCAGGGAACGAGGATGACAGGTGCAGGGTTGTGGCTCATGTAGCTTGGAAGTAAGCGAGGAACAGGGGAGAAGACCTCATGCCAACACAGACAGGCATTGGACACTTGCCAGGGAAGGTGGTGCACTTAAATGACAGGTGCCTTTTAGAAGCAACTTCCAGCTGGAACTTCCTGTTGGGACAAGGACTGTGTCATTTTTTTTTTTTATTTTGAACTGAAATAGCTTAGTGTCTTTTAAAAAAATCCTTCTCAGTTTCTCTCTGTGCTCCTTTGACCTGATTCCCTTGTGAACAGGTTTCTGCTCAGTGCAGAGGCAGTTTGGCAGGCAGTGTGGACCCTCGGGAGACAGCACATAAAGCAGAGAACAAGGCAAATCCACTGTTTTACTGAGATGATGTGCTCTCTGGAGTGGTGCTTGATGACAGTGTCTTTCTCCTACAAAAACACAATCTAAAATTAATTTTTGACCATGTGGTTTTTACCCTCAGTGTTCTAACTTCTTTTCCTTCCCACACTGCTGGAAGGGTAAAATCCAGGCTCCTTACTATAACAGATGAACATTCGTCACCGAACCCACGTATGCCGTGCAGTCTCATTTGTGACTTGTACCCCTTACGCCCCAGCCCGAAGCTGATCTAAACTCCATGAGTTCCAAGGCATTTATATCCCCTGGATCTTTATCAGAGCTGCATGCTCTACCTCCAAAGTTTACTCTCCTTCCACTCCATTCACTTTCAAACTCCTGTTTATGGTTTGCCTCCAAGTTTGGAAGTCACTTCTTCTAGGAAATCTTCCCTGAAACTCCTGTGATTATTTCAGCAGTGCCCTAATCGTGTAACCCTGTGTATGCAGCGTTTGTAACGGAGCATGCAGAAGAACAGTTTCTCTGTGTAGTAACTACCTTTATAGTGACCTTTAAGGGTCAAGAACTGACTGGACCAGCTTGTATCCAAGCACCTAATAGGTCTTGGATATTTAACAATTATTGATAAGTAAATAAATAAAAGAATAAACTGAATGGAATGGAAAAATAATTCCCCCCAAAATAACTCAAAATAACCTTGGCAACCATGAAGTGATAGGACACATTACCGGATCATCAGTAATCTCTGAACAAAAATAATTGAAAGTTTTGCCAAAGAAAGCCATTTAAGGTAATGGCATAGTGCTATAGACTTTGACTTCTCCATATGTGCGCATGTGGGTGTAGCTATTCATGTAAGGCTGTGGCAATCGTGAAAACCATTGTTAAAACTGCTCAGAATGATGAAGACTACCATGAAGCAGAATGGAGATGATGTTCTGACAGTATTGACTGATAGGTAATGAATAACCACAAAATGGTACTGGTAATGTTTTGTTGTGATTTATAGCAGTGAGGTGCCAGGTTTTCTGGATTCTGTGGCACCACCTGCTTCAGTGTGCTGTGGTGCTAGCTGTGGGAAATCACGACTCTGCTGAAGGAAGATCAGTGTTCCTCTTCTCCAGGTCCTCGCCATTCATTCAGCGTCCTTGTGGAGCTAGGACTGTGATCAGATTTTCATGGATTGTTGAAAATCCTTTCCTATGGTCACTGGAGGAAGCTGTCCCCTTGACACTGTGATTCTTTGAGGACTGAAAAGAACAGGTCCATCACATGAGCAATACAAAGAGTGAGCTGCATTTTAACCCTTTGTAACTTTCAAGACCCTTCATCGCCCTCTTCCTTTCTCTTTCCTAGCATGCTTTACGTGTCCACCCTGCCTCCCTTCCACAACAGCCCAACTCGACAGACTGGAAACTCCAGCACAAAATACTTCCTTCCTCTATACTTTTTCCCAGTACTTGGGGTTGAATCCCAAACCTTTATGCTGAGCTACACCCTCCAGCCCTTGTCTATTGTTTATTTTGAGACAGAGTGTGAAGAAGTCAGTAAATTGTCTCAGCTGACTTTGAATTTGTGATCCTTCTGTCTCAGCCTCCCATGGTACTGGGATTATAAGTGTGCACCACCATGTCTGGTCTCTCTTATATTTTGACTTTCACCCTTTTTTAGTCCTTAGAAACTAGTTCTTAGTTCTTTTCCCATTTCTTAGTTATTTCTTAGTTCTTTTCCCATTAGGCTGCAAATATGCTCGAGTGTCTTCTATTAAAAAAAAAAAGAAGAAAACTAAATCAAACTCTCCCTTGCTGTGATGTCTCTTTTTAGTTATTATATTCCCCACCCCCTGCTGGAAATGTGGCTTTCTCATCTCTCTTCTCTGCCTATTTCAATCTGCTTTTCCATATTGCTGTTCTACTCTGCTAATTTTCTTAACATTGTCAATCACTGAATTAACCAGTTGGGATTTTTTTCATTTTCTTCTATTTCTGCAGCATTTAACTTATTTCTAATGACTCTCTTTCCTTGTAACATTTGATGTCTTTGAAACCTTCTGTAAATTTTTTTTCTGTGGTTTTATTCTATACCTAAGCTTCTACTGTCACAGCGCTGTAAGATTTTGTGCAATTCTGATGCTCTACCTCACATGCAGATAATTCTCCAATTTAAGTTTCCAGTTGAGCCCATTTTATGACTTGCTATCTAGCTGATTGCCTAGCAGAGATATCCATTTGGATCCTCCATGAGCATTTTAAATCTGAACTTCCCAAAATCAAATTCATGTTTTCCTATAATTTTACTCTTTCTGTGTTTTATAGTTTGGTGGGCGCTACTTGCTTTGACTCAGTAGATAAAGTTAGAAATCCTGTTCATTTAATGCAGCACATATTTACTCAGAATCTTCTCTATGCCAGTTGTGGTAGGGTCCAGAATTAAGGTGTAACAGTCACATTTCTCAGGAGCTCACACTCTAACAGAGAGACATGCTTACTACTCTATCTTGGTATTGTCTCCTTGAATTTGTCTCCCTATTTTGTCTCAATGTGTCACCTCTCTCTATTTCCATTCACTGCCTGTTGTTTCAGATAAGATCTTTGCTGTCTTTGCATTGTAGGAACAACCTAGTATATAGGTTTCCCATCCTTCCTGTTTGGCATTAGTTAAGAAAGTCTTATTTCCTCTTCTTCCTGGTCTTTCTTCTCTTTGCTTTCAATCTATCCCCTTACTTGTTCTCATCCTCTGAAATCTTGATGATTTACTGCTCTGTCTTCTTTGTGATTTTGATGATTTCAGTCTCTATCTTCCATTTTTTTTTCTTTTTTTTGGGGACTGGGAATCAAACTCAGGACCTCGCACTTGCCAGGCAGGCGCTTATGCCACTGAGCTATATCCTCAGCCTTCAGACTCTATCTTGATAATTTCAGACTCTCCTGTGCAGGAGCTTCTCTCTTTGGCCACAGAGCCATGCTGAGAAAGTATTTTCTATAATATAGAAAACTATAAAGTTTTCTATAATCCCTTTGGCTTTTATTGGCCTTACTGATACCTTCCAGGGTCATTGCTTTCTCCTAGTCCGTATCATTTGTTGGTTGCAGCTTGGATCTAGGTTTTCTTTTTCTTCCTTTCTGAACTGTGTATGTAATGTACCCTGTTACTTGATCAGTGGACTTTATTGCTATTAACTATTTTCAAAGAGCTATATCATCATTTGTTGACATATCAACATTTCAGAATCAGATTTTGATGAAAAAATGGCTCAATGAGGGTTAAATCTAGAAGCATTGTGGTCTTGGGTAGCAAAGTTCATCTTCCTGAGGAAAAATTCACTAATTACTCCTGGGGGTAGTTCTCACTGAGGCAGGTACCATTGCTGTCCACACCACTGTGCCTCGGCTCACCTCTAATAATGGCACCAAATGTGGGAAGAAATTGTCTGCAGCTCAGAATCCCTCCCTTTTCCTGATATCATTTGACGTTCTGTCCCAGACCTGTATTCTAGTCCTTAAAATTGTTCTCAGCATACACAAATGACCTCAAGCAGTATGGGAACATTGAGACTCACATGGTCAGCCCTCGACCAGCTAAATCCTAGTTTTGAGGGACAAATTCTCCAGCCTCCCATCTTGTAGGTTCCTGGGAAATCCTAGCAGAAGCCAGCCTTGTGATCCACAGCACCAATCTTGAAACCACACTCATACTGATTTTCCTGTTTTCCTGTTTCTTTTTCCTAGCCCTTCCTTTCTGCCTCCAGGGATCACCACCAAATAAATCAGTACTACAATGTCTTTGATCTTGTCTCAGTCTCTGATCTTGTGTGAAATTCAAATGAAGACGCTTATATCTTTGAGGTAATATAAAAGCTCTACATGATTAATGACTGTTTATTCAAGAAACACTCGGTCCAGTTAGCTGTTTTTGGATTGAAGGATTTCTCAGGTTCCAGATGTGTGACAATAATGATAATTAATAATATTAGGTTACTAATATTAAATCTGAAAGATGAGACATTATGGATCCAATTCATAAGCTAATGTTGTATTTCAGTCATTTACCAAGGGATTCTTTTGATTTTCTTGCTGATATTTTATGTGGGAAAAAAGTCACTTATTCTAATTAGAGCTTATAGACAGTATTAACTTGACCCGGTATAGAATCAAGACATACAATCAAATATGGCAACTCACAATGTAAGTGGAAATCCTTTAACTGGGAAATAACACATTTCATTTGAGTTTTAAATGTGTTTAAAGTTTTTTTGTACAGGATGGAATTAATGTTGTCAGAAACCAAAGGCCATAGTGCACAGAATCTAGGCCCCATCGATTCTGATGAGCAATTGCCTCTGGGCTGGCCTTCTGCCTCCAGTCTTGTCTTATCCTCATCCCTTTTGTCTATGTGTCCGAGGGAGAGTGCTTCCTAAAACAGAACTGATCAAGTGACTTCCCTGACCTTAATCTGTTGCTGGGGAGCTTCTTGTTCCATGCTATGAAACTGGTTACCCTTATTACCATGCTTTTAGGGGCTTTCCCTGGACAGCCTCACAACCTCGCCTTGATCTCACCCTCACCTTCACTTGCATTCTCTGTCAAGCTGGTAACACTTTTTCTAGTCTCTGTGCTTCGCTCTTCTGCCCTGTGACCTCATGCTAACTCTGCCTCCTGCCTCCTCCTCGTTTCCCATTCAGCTGACCTCAGTCTAGGTTGTTATGTTCTCGCAAGTCTCTTTGTTCAGCCCCGAAGACTACACAAAGACAACCTTTTAACGCTGCTTTCCACAATTAACTAGCTTCTACTTTCTGTATAATAAGCTGCAATAGACCCAAGTTTTATTTTTTAAGTTTTTAAAAATAAAGTTAAATTTATGGAAGAAACGTAAAACAAATTTTCAATAACAAAATAATAGAAAAATAACAATAGGTAATACATTACATCTTGTTATCTTTAAAGTAGTTGTTTGGGGTACAAGATATGGGCAGGGATTTGGCTCAGTGGCACAGTGCCTGCCCAGTAAGGGTGGGGTCCTGAGCTGGATTTCCAGCAACCCGCCCCCCCAAATATATAGCTCTTTGCTGATCAAGTGATGAAGCAAAAATAATTTAACCTAGACCTAAATTTTAGCTCTATTCTAACTAAAGCAGTTTTTAAAAGCTCAAGCTTTTCATAAAAACTTGGGCTTTCAAGGATAAGACTGGTTTTATTTTAGTGGCTCCTGAAGATGTCCAGGTACTAATCTCTGGACCCTGTGCATGTTCCCTCATGTGATAAAAGAGACTTTGCACATGTGAGTCAGACCCACTTAAGGATCTTGAGGTGGAGAGGTGGCCTTGCATGACCCAGGTGGTCCCTCAATGCAGTCCTAAGCCCCTCCCAAGAAGGAGCTGGGAGACTTGGCACACAGAGGGTGAGGTGGTCCCTGAAGTACAGTCCTAGGCTCCCAGCTTTGAAGATGGAGTGCAAGACTGCAGCTCTAGAAGCTAAAAAAGACAAGGAACAGACTCTTCCTTCTAGAGCCTCCTGAAGGAGCTTGGTCCTCACAGCAAAACTGATTTTGGAGTTGTGGCCTTCAAAACTGTAGAATTAATACACATTGTTGTAAACATCAACTATTAAGTTTGTGGTAATATGGTATAGAGGCGCAGAAAATTAATACACTACTGAAGCCACTTATGACCCTCTCCTTTGATTTCCACGAAGAAAACTCTCCCATGAGCACTCCTGTGCTCTTGGCCTCCTCTTACCCCTGTGAGTTTGTCTCAGAGAGAGAGATGCTATTTTCTGTCACAACACACTTTCCTTGCTCTTCTGAACACATTGTTAAACTGTCTACCTTTACAACCTGGAGAATCAGCTAGTGAGGACAGGGCCCACTTTTGTTTTGTCTGACTTGGTTCTCTTAACCCTTTGCCTGGGGCATGAGTTCAGCTGTAGCAAGAAACATATTAGAACATTGTTGGTTTCATGTGATTCAATCTAATAGCTCCTTAATAAAAGCATATTGTGTATGCACATCTAAGGAAGAGAGTGTTTTAAATATCAGGGGCTTGTCCTGAACCCACTTTCTACCTCCTGCAGTGCCCGACCCAGGGAAACAGGGAAGAAGAAATATGTGAAGGAGTCAGGCTGCGGGAAGCCATTTCCTGTTACTTTCTGTGCTGTGTGTGCCGGGGCCACACCCAGAATGTGAGCAACGCTAGAGCCATAAAGCAGGGAGCAGAGGTATGAACCTCACGCTACAAAGTGTTTTGCTGGAGCTAGCTCATGAATCCCGTCAACAGCTCCGCAAGTAGATGCTATTTTTATTCTCATTTGAAAGACCAGGAAATCAAGACAGGGAGTTTAAATATCTTGGTCAGGGTCATGTTTCTTGCTGCTGGCAGAGGGCAGAGTCAAGCTCGATGTGACTCCAAACCCTACCCTGACTTGCCTTTGAGAAACAGCACCCTTGGCCGAGGCACTGGCAGGACATCCTACCTACAAGAATCTTGCTTGTCTCTGCCAGGACGGGTTGGGTGCAGGTCTCAGGTGTGCTGAGCGAGGCAGCTCATATCTTGAGACTCATGAAATGGTTTCCTGATGCACCTGAGCAAACTGAGCCCACATTTTAGAAAAAAGACCTGGCACTACTGGTAATTATTTTCCCCCCAACATCTTAGGTCATGTTGCCTGCAAGCACAATGAGCCAGAGACAGTGACCTTTTATAAGGAAGTTTAAGCAGTTCATGAAACAAGATGCAAGACAATGCAAGACAATGCACCTCAAAGTTAATGAAGCATATGCAAAACTTCTTTGCAATATAAATATTTCATTGGGGTGGATCTAACACGTTTAAATTATTGTGCCATTCTAAAGTACTGGATCATTATAAAGTTTTAGATTTTTTATAGTGCAGACAACTTCATGAACTCTGTTACTTTGCAAAATCAAACACTTTAATGAAAATATATGAAAATGGTTTGGGAGTAATAAAGTTAATGTTTGCATCTCTGCTTTGCAACTTGAATGGAGAACCCAGGGTTTTATTTATAAGGCTGGTGTCAACCTTGACTTCTGAGACAGCATGAGTAAGGGTTCTGAGCCATTTCTCATCATGAACACTTGAAGATATGCATTTATGAGATGTTTTCTTCTTGTGAGTTGGGCTTCTAAAGATCAAGAAACCAAGTTACATGGCAAATGAAAGATGCCTAAGATCAGGGAATCTGTTTCATTTTATCTGCTGCAGCATGTTTTACCTCACAGTAACGTCCTTTTTATTAAGGGGATAACCAATGATGTTAAGGTTCCCATTTCAAAGCCTGTTTGCAGTTTCTTCTCTATCACCCCAGATGGGAGACAGGTACACAAGTTACTCCCAAACTATGTTGCTAAATGTTTAACACCACACAAGCCAGATGGAAATTTTGATTGAATTTAGTCTAAAGTGGTGCTTGTTAAAAGCCAGTTATTTGCATAGCACAGTGATGGTCTCTGCAAGTAACTAAAGCCGATAGATACTGTGCATCTTGGAGTGTGTCAAAAGTAGAAAGGGTTATACCTGCAGACCTGGAACTTGAGGTTGTACATAAAGCTTAGGGAGAGGGGCCCATACCCTTTGATTCACTAGGGTGGGTGAATTTGGTCAGTATTCATTGGATCTATTCTGTGCCTGTCTCCAAACAAGGCACGGGGTAATTAACTCAGGGGTCAGTCAACATAAAATCATCTGTGTTGTACTAGGTGTCGTGTTGAGTGTAGGTCCACAGGAATAAGGACCTGGTCTCTGCTCGAAGAATGTCCATTACAGAGCCCCTTCTCTCTAGGTCTGCACCCTGACCTCCCCTTTCCATCTTAACCCTGTGGTGGTGAGTAACTCAGTCCCAAAGAGAAACCAACTGATGTGTGTTAGCAACGACTCTATTTCCTCCTCATCCTCTAGGACCCACTTCTGTGATATTTTCAACACTTTGTGATCACTTGAATGTTCATTTACTATTTGGTCATTATTACTCAAATACTTATTTTATGAAAATTTAAACTTAATCTGAAACAAATTCCTTACATTTCACTTAAGTAGTGTGTGAATGCTGACTAACTACCACTACATACTACCACTTAGTCAGCAAACAGGGTAAATGTGTAGCTCAGTGGCAGAGGCAGGCATGGGCAAAAGGCCTTGGGCTGGACAGGAATTTAAAACTCTTCCATTTAGAGTAGTCACTTTGTGAAGCTATATACTCATTTTCTGAGGTTGATCTTGTCTGGAATATTACTGGAACAGTGGTGTGCTGAAATATAATTACTTCTAAGCATGTTTGAGTCTTATCACTTAAAAAAATCTATCATTACTTTATAATCAGACCTTGATTAAATAGCCTAGTTTGATCACTCACCCTACACACAGCCAGTGTCTTTGCTCTGTGCTTTGTATATGCACCAATCTCTTGGCCATTCTTATTTAAAAGGCAAAGGCATAACAAGGAGCCACGATCCAGGAATCCTCCCTCAGGTGGCTTCCATGGATCCAAGAAGGCACACCAAAGGGACATGCTTAGAAAAACTGTTCTGTTTATTTCCAGAAGACTTTCCTCCTAGCCCCAGTAGAGTCGTTAGACCACAGAATGCTGTGAGAAAGCCTTTGGTGGGGAACTCCACTCAGCAGGTCAGCTGGGCTCCGTGGCCATGTCTCTCTGCGTCTACACCCTAATGTCAACTTTCCATCTCCATCCAGATCCCAATGAAGAGAAAGGAGAGCACATATTTATTTATATTTCTTGTCCTAATAATTCAGTAATATGGCCCGAATTGTTCTTGGATTAGTTCTCTGTGGAGTAACAGAGTTCTTCCGTGGAGCACAGGGCAGAGATGAGCCTTGGACTCTGCACACTGCTCCTTCACAAGTGACTCCCCCAGTCCTAGTTTGTCTGTTTCCTTTCTCCACTTTTCAGCGGAATGGATGCAGAGTCCAACTCAGTCCTGGCTGGCTCTGTGGTCTTGGTGCAGTTATTATCATTCTGAGCTTCAATTTGTTTATCTGGAAGCAGAGGTTTCTTCTTACTTCAAGATTGTTTGGAGAGTAAATAAAAGATTGGAGAGAAAAACTTTGGAAAAGCGGGTAGCCCTCATCATGTGTTAGTTTTTCTGCCAAATTTATTTCAAATTCATTTGTTTTTTTTTCCTTCAGTTATCCTGAACTTGAGAAAATTTTGATAAACAAAAGGTGGGGAGCCAGCTGGTGGGATAAAAGAGAAAAATGAAAAGACTCAAAGGTAATACAACAACTAGATACCTGCCCCAGTAAGCAGGTTGTGTTGCTGTGTCTGGAAATTCTCTCTTCCTTCTTCTGGAGATAGGTTTCCACTCTCTGTGTGTCTAGGAAATGATCTTTCTCCCATACTTAACAGTCCATGGGTGAGCAAACGAATTTAGCAAGGCATAATTTATTCCCTGACCTTAGGAGATCAGCCTAGGAAAGAATCCTGCACTTAAACTGACCAAAGTAGGCATTTTCTCACTGAAGCTTTAATTTGGAAAAAGAGATAGCAGAGTCAGTTATTTTCAGGTGATGACTATGAGTGCTTCCTATTCACGGGAAAATCCTTCCTGAGAGGAATGAAGCCAGCATGTGGAGAAAAGCTGGGTAGCCCCCGCTGGAGACAACGCAGTTTCCATTCCCAGTTGGATCCAGAGCCATATTTGTTCTTTTTGTAGTTACTAATCTTCCAACATTTTTTGTTTTGTTCAACTGCCTGCTTGTTGACTTGCTGTTACTTTCCATTAGAAACAAACTTTACTTAGGAAATCCTTTAAAAAAAATAAAAATTCCACAAACTACCTTTCAGAGGTGAACAGGAGACCTAGAATCTGCCCAAACAGGAGCTGCTGAATGGCGCTCACCCAGCAGTAGATGTTAGCCTTGCCTGGTTCTCATCAGAACCAAATTAGAAGTCAAGGGCAGAAGAGAAGTGGGCAACCAGAGGGTTGTGGTTGATACATTGTGTCAACTTGGAAAATGGAGAGGTTTGGCTAAGTAACTCAGCAGTTGTAAATCTTGGGGTGAAAAGGACATGCCTTTACCCTTCTGGGATGTTTTTTATTGTATGAATTTGGGAAGTTGAAAAGGTTAACTATGTGATTCAGCAGTAAGTCAGGGTGCTTACTTTATATACATCCTGAGCCTGTGGAAGAGGAGGGCATGGAGACTGTGTGAGAGCTACACGTCCCCTGGGTGGGGGTAGGCAGTTTACAATGTAAGGGAAGAGAAGAGGCTGCTTGCAGCCATTCCTCCCTTTTGCTTTTCTGGTTTTGCTGTGCTCTGCTGCCATGAACTGTTGCCCTCTTCCATGTGCCACTCTGCCTCAGAACCAGCCAAGTATGAACTGAAACCTCCACAAACTGTAAGGTAGATAAACCTTTCCTTCTTTCATTTTGGGTGTTGGGTATTTTGTCTCAGCAACAAGAGAAAAGTAACCAAGACACAGACCAACAGACACAAAGTCAGCAATGAGATCCTCCAACTGGACATAGTCAGAGCAAACAGGCTGGGAGAAGTGTGTGTGAGGCGCAGGAGCTGTCATGCAGATGCGGACATTCAGATCTTGATATAAAGAGACAGAGTCCAAAGAAAAGCTGAGGACCCCTTCACCTGAGAAGGGGGTGTGCTGTTAAGTTGGTGATTTGCATACAGGTAGAATATTTTGGTGTCTAATCATCAAAGCCAATGAGTTCAATAAGAAGCTATCCAAATGACAGTGTCTTAATTTTTCATTTATGTTATTTCTTGGCCCAATGTATATACTTCTAGTTCTTGGGTGAGGCCCACATATTTAAGAAACAAAGCTTAGTGAAGTCAAACCCTCAATTTGAAAAGACTGGGCACCCCAAAACACAAATGTGTAAGGCTGGTATGCTTTAGCACTGAAGCTTCTTCATCCAGAAAAAAATACCACAGTGTTTTTAAATCTAAATATTAGCCTCTTTCCAACATAGCTGGAGTCAATTCATATGTAGTATTTTAGGAAATATTGCTTATATGAAGAAGGGCAAACCAATCCGTGCAAATAAACTGTCCAATATATCTAATCTTGGAAAACTTAGCTTGCTATACATGATAACTAAAAGTGCAAAAGTGGGATATAAACCCATCTCATTCTGCATGCACTGTATTTACTATTTCAACCATTCTCAAATGTTCTTTATGCTCATTTATTCTTACTTACAATCCAGACTGAAAGTTTGGAGGCTCTACAGGTGGCTGTTTAGAAATCAACAACCAAGTTTATGATTTCCCTAACAGCGTAGCAAGGACTGTTGTGTGGAGAATGCCAACCACCATCTCTTAAATGAATGCAGATCTTTAGAACAAGAAGTACCTTTCCATGCATTATTTTATGTGTTCCCTATTGCAACCCTTTCAAGCAGGTATCATTAGATCTGTCTGGGAGTGATGAAACTGAGATGGGGACATTCAGTGACTTGCCCAAGGAGTACGCCCAGGAAGCCAGGATCCATGTCCCATTCTTGTGACTGTTTTTCTTTCCAGTACAGTAGAGCTGCCTCACAGAAAAACATCTCAGCTGTCTAAGCTGTCTTACAAATGACACTAACAAATTCCTGCTGAGGTATTTTCCTCTTTTCTGAGCATGATACTGCGTAATTGCTCCAGGACTGAACTTTTTGAAAATTGTTCAGAAATCAAAGCCCAAAATGCATTAGGCAGTGTCTCAATTACTTGACATCAAACTTTTCTTGAATCTCATCCTGCTGTTAGATAACTGATAGGCATGCCCTTGTTCTTACTTGGTAAATTAACTACTGCTTTTTGTCTGTGGTAAACTGAGTTAGCAAAATATGTTTATTCTGCAACCAGCTGAAGTGTAAGGTATAAACTTCTGCTATTCGTTTTCACATGAAAAAATCAGAGAATATTTTTTTAAAAAGTTGAGTCTGTATTAAACTTGGATAGTTTATTACATCTTTAAGAGGTTGTATCATGAATGTATATTTTTGTGAGGCTTACAAATATATAGTCATTTTAGAATGGTATGTTTGTTTTATTAAGCCAATCCAAGGCAGAAAATCCACTAGAAACTAAAGATAATCATATAGTACAAAGAGATTATTTGTTTTAACTGTGGATAGTGTTGGAAAAGAACAAAATATGTACAAGCTCCTCAAAACCAAGATTTTTTTGATTACTCGAAAGCATTAGAGAAAGTTAGGTGTGCTTACAATTTCATGTAGAAAGTTAGGAAATAGAAAATAGTTGATTTCCTAGGATGCTTAGTAAATAAGTAGGAAAAAAGCAAATTCTCTTTAGTCAGTTTCTCTGTATTACTTTTCTTTCCCAGTTGGGAAGTTTTAATTATATATTAGAAGAATTTGTAATAAGGAATGAATATTACTCAAGTTAACACTTTCTCTGTACAATTTTATATACATATTTATGAGCCAAAAAATAATGAAAGGAATCACTCAGCCACTTCATGCTAGAGAATTTGAGGGGGTAGAGCATTCCGCAGCCATCTCCATCTTTAAAATATATGATAATTCAACTCTAATAATCTTGGGCATGTTTAGAGGATCTCTCGGTGAGGATGTTCTATCTTCTGTTAATTTGAATCTGTGGAAAGATAAAATCTTATGTGAATAATCTTGTTCCAGTAGTTGTTTCCAGCCTAGAATCGTGCTTAATAATGTTCTTTGCTGAGGTCTTTTTATTCATTCAGAATATATGTGTAGAAGACATTTGACTTAGCACTTCGATTTAGATTTATTTACAGAACCAATCTTACAGCAAGAATTTCATGCTTTGAAAAGTCTTGTTGAAATGGCTGCTTGTTTGACTTAATTTACAATGCTGCAAAATGCACTCAACTTTTCAAATAAGTGTTGTATTTCTAGGGTAACACTTCCTATCTTCATTTTACGTTATAAAAGTCCAAGCTTTTCACATACTGCATCAGACACTCCTGCTACAACATATGATTAGGTTGATAAAACATCATACCTTTGGCTTCTTAAAGTAGAGGTTATGGTAAGGATCTCTTCACAGACATTTAGCCAATATTCATGGCAGTAGGGAGAGGCTCTTAAAGGCAACCAAACAGTTTGGCACTTTATCCTCTTATGGAATGAGATTTGAGTGGGTTGGGCTCCAGATGTTGTTGCCAATGCCTAGTTACCACATTACAGGAGAGGAGAAAACAGAATTTTGACAGCATTTAGCCACTGAGCAAATCACCAGGGCCTCTCTTGACAGTAGGGGTGAGAAGTTCGCCATTTTCCCCTAAAGTGAACAAGACTGACTTTCTTGCACATGCTAAGTTGAACATTTCTCTTCTGTTGCTCCCAGGTTACATTGGTGTTTAGTAGCATTCAAGCTAAGGTGTGGGTCAGGAGAGAGAATAAAAAGTCAGTCAATATTTTTTGAGCTTTTTGATGCACCGGGATTCAATAAAGAGCAACAACACAAGAGTGGGTGATGCTTTATCTGAGGGAATGGGGATGGCAGGGAAATCTTCCCCAAGGAAGCGGTCATTAATCTAGGACACAGAAAATGTTCTGCTATGAGAAGGGAAAGCGTCCCAAAGGCAAGATGAATCAAGAAAAAGATGGACCAAGAAAAAGAACTTGCTGTGTTCAAATGTCTCCCAAGAGGGTTGAAAAGAAGAACACTGTAGCAGAAGAGTAAGAAATATGAACCAACTCATGCAAAGTTCTAAAAGGAATACTAAAAAAGTTGAATTTTATCTTAAATACCATGGAAAGTTATGGTTTGGATCTAAAATGTCCCCAAATTCTTATGTGTTCAAAGATGTGGTTTTGGAATGTGACTGAATCTTCAGGGCCTGATACTCATCAACAGAATAGTCTATTGGTGAATTTACAGCTGAAGGTGCTGTTAGTTGGGACCTGTTTAGAGTTGGAGCACTGGGGGTGTGGCCTGGAAGGGGTGGTCTTGTCCCCAGCTCCTTCCTTCTCTCTGCTTTCTGGCTGCCAAGGTTGAGGAGATTTCCTCTCCTGTTCCTGCATCAAGCTACTTTGACCAGGGAGCAGCCAATCATGGACTGAACACAGTGGGAACTGTGAGCCAGATAAGACCCTCCTCCTTTAATTTGCAAGTGCCAGATATTTTGTAATAGCAAAGTGACTGATACAAGTTATTAAAAGATTTTTTTAAATTTTCAGATGTCAGACGTTTTGTGATAGAAAAGTGACTGATAGAAGTTATCAAAAGACATTAGTAGAAGAACTTTGTTGTCATATTACAGCTTTACACAAATCCTACCAGCTACTACAAGGAGAGAAATCATTGGTGACATGTGAGAGGCATGATTAGATGCAGACCAGTTAGCAGATATTACATTTTCATATGAAAAATCTATGGTTTACTACTTAGGTATTTATATGCGTCTATTGACCAAAAGACGTAACACTTGTTCTTCTCAGCCAAATCTAAAGATTCCCGCTATAAGCAGAAAACAATTACAAGCCAATCTACTGGTGGAATTAATTTTTATGTATTTCTCTCTAAAGCTTGAACATTTTTCTGTCATTAGTATATGCTTTATAAAATTTTTGTCATGGAGACTTGGTGTATCCCTACATCCAAAATGGTAGCTGTTCCCGAAAGGAATATGTACTGGAAGAAGATTCAAGGAAAGTATTCATGTGGTAGGCTCATGAGACCTACAGAAGTGACACAAAACTAATACATAGTGAAGAAAAAAAGGTCAGGAAATATTTAGAGGCATGGCTCCTCTTCTTCAAACTTCACTACTGGGACACGTGTCTGTAGTTTAGCAGAAGAAGCCACTGCAAAAAGAAAAAGAGGGGTCATCTAAGATGTTTGGAACAACGCTGGAAGTGACACCTGGAATTTTGCTGGAGACTTCTCACTGTGGAATAAAAGGTGGATTTGGCCTTTTGAAGACTACAGAAAATTTAACAAAGATTTCTATACTTAAGGTTTGGGGCTTTTTGAGCCACCAATAATTTTATTAATATCCAAAAAGCTCTTGATCTTTCCTGCCTTTAATTTTTCCTCATAGCAAGTAAAGCTAATAGCCAGCTTAGTAAAGATAAGTTTGTGTTCACCACTCTTTAACTGAGCTCTAAGTATGAACCTGAAGAACCACTCTTGTTACTCTTGTCCAGGGATGGCAAAACTTTGCGAGCTTTTGGTGATAGTGTGTTGCAGTGTGTGTGTCATAAGTTTGCCTCTACTGCTGTAGTCATTGTGGTAACCTACAGCTGTGGTTTGAATGCGTCCCTCCAAATTGTATGGGACACTCAATTTCCAGGTGGGCCTTTGGGGGAGGGGATTAGATCATGAGGACTCTGCCTCATGAATGTGATTAATGCCCTTATTAAGGATACTTTAGAGAACTTCCTGGCCTTTTTGTGTCCTTCTGCCATGTGAGAACACATCAAGAAGTGTTTTGCCAGACACTGAATGCCACAGCCTTGATCTGCAACCTCCTGTCCTCCCGAACTGTGACAAAATAAATTCCCCTTCTTTGTAAAGTATCTGGTATTGGGTGTTTTGTTATAGTGGCATAAATGGACTAAGACACTCTCCTTACAGAACTTCTTTCTGTATACTTCTCAAACCCTGGATGTTATCTCTTCTCTACTGTCTCTCAGCAGATGTCCTGGAGTCATCCCCTGAATGCACAGGAAAACAGAAGTTACTGGATTAAATCTGCCTCAATTCCCACTCTTAAAAATCATGAAAATATTCAAATCTATCCCAAAACTTTATTCCCTTAATTTTAGTGACCTTGTTAGGAATCCAGCATGTTTAGCTATGTTATCTCTCTTTAAAAACACCTTAAACCTAGCATTCACATGATTTAAACAAGAAAGTGTATATTTCAATGTAATTACTATGTTCGGGAATTTACCCACCTTTCTCATAAGCATAGTGAGTTTCAATAGAAAATGCATGATTTCTTATTACTGATCCAATAAAAAAATAATTGCCCTATCACCTAGAAACAAGGAAGAGTTATTGCCAAAAATGACAGAGAGGGAAAACAGAAAGATGTATCCTTTTCCCCTCTTGATTACTCTTAGGCTATTTTTTACTGTGTATTCTAAATTTCTGACTTCTGTGATCCATGTTATTTCTTAATTTCAGTTGCCCTCCATAAGAAGTATGTGAAATATATCAGCACAAGGAGTTCTTGTAATAAAAGAATTGCAGCTAAGAAATATTAAAAGGATGGTAAGATAGAGACATCATTTTGTTGTAAATTCTAATCAGGTAAATGAAAGGCCATTGAGGTTTGGTTTTGCTTTGACCCTGCCTGTGGTTCCTGCAGTCTTGAGGCCAGTAAGATCTGGGACTATAGAGTGGACCAATGCGGGTCAATTTTGGAGTCACTACTTTTTAGTGAAATACAAGTAAATACAAATAAAGGCAAATTGTGAGTTCTTTCTGTTTCAGACTTGTCCTCTGTTAAATGATGTGGTTAATTGTGTAAGCCTGTAACTATGGATGAAGTGATACAGGACCATGGTTTCTAATCCCCGGGCCATGGACAGGTACCAGTTTTTGGCCTATGGGGGGTGAGTGGTGGGCCAACCAGCAAAGCTGCGTCTGTATTTGCTGCCCCCCTATCACTTGCACCCCTACCTGAGCTCCACTTCCTTTCAAATCTGTGTGGCATTAGATTCTCATAGGAACTCGAACCCTACTGTTAATTGTGCATGCAGGGGATGTACGTTGGATACTCCTTTGAATTATTCTCAAGCCTCACCCCTACCCCAACATCAGTCTATGGAAAAATTAAAAATTATCTTCCACAAAACTGATTCCTTGTACAAAAAGGGGGACCAGTGGCACAAAATGTCCTCACCTTTATTTAACAAATCCATAAACACCTACTTTGTAACTGGTGCTAATTTAACTCTAATTTTGATAGACATGGCTTGAGCA
This sequence comes from Dinomys branickii, assembly GCA_004027595.1. NCBI lineage: Eukaryota > Metazoa > Chordata > Mammalia > Rodentia > Dinomyidae > Dinomys > Dinomys branickii. The sequence goes on from PVLD010007013.1 coordinate 82,431, forward strand.
GCTAGAAACACACATGTGAAAATCACCCTCAGCCTCTGGCTTCTTAGGCTTTTATGGTGCAACCAATTCAGAACAATACAGACACAAGTGATTATGAACCATAATAAGTGCCAAAAGGAAGGTAACTGCCTCATTAAGTGATCAGGGAAGGCATCTCTGAGAAGATAATAGATCAATAGGGCCAAAAAGGAAGAAATTTGGGTGGGAGAAGCATTTGTGTGAAGCTCTAGGAAAAGTTTTGTCTTTTTTTGTATAATCCTTGGAAACAGAGCTAGCAATGTATCAACAGAGAGGCAGGAAGTAAGTCTGAATGACAGGCAAACTAGATCAGGAAGGACCGCATGGGCCAAGGCTAGAAATACGGAATTTGTTTCGAGTGTAATCAGAAATCATTGTAGGGCTTTGGAATGGGTAAGTGACCTTGGTGTATGATTTAAGTACACTTTTAATGCTGTGTGAACTTAGAGTAGGCAAGAGTGAGCAATAGAGTTGTGAGGTGTGGTTTCAGGAAAGGGGCAAAGGTCACTGAGTAAAAGTAGAAGGGACAGTGAGTGTAGACGTGGCCATTACAAAATAAAGAAAACCTGGTGGCAGTGGATGTGAGGGCACAGCAGGAGGATAGTGGGAACTAGGATGGCATTCTAGGCTCCTGGCTCCTTAGCAGGGTGGGAAGATCAAACCACACACAGAGGAGGAGAGAACAGGAGGAGGAAGGGGCACTTTTATCATTGAGAAAAACAAAACTACCTCAGCAGCTCTTTTAAGGAAGTCAAAGTCTGTATGTGTACGAGACAGTCAAGTACAGATACTCTATCCCAGAGTGAGAACGATAGATTCTCTTTATTGCTCCAAATAATCTTAAGAACATTAAGAAAAAATAGAATTATTTTGCTTGGAGTTCTTCTTTAACACTTCTTCACTGAGATACTAAGATAATCATCACTCAAAGGTTTCTTTTTTGACTATTTTATTGCAAATTCAGTGTATGAAATGGTTTCAAAATGTGTCAACATTTAAAATACTATGAATGTGAACCTGAGTGGTCCATTTAAAATGGAGGTCTCACTTCTTTCAGTCAATAAAATAGTACAATTTTGAATGCCAGCCATGACTCATCAGTTTTTATCTTAATTATATAAAAGGCAAATATACATACTTGCAATGAGCTAATGCATTTGTAGTAGGTTCCAAATTAACTTAACACCAGAATTTTGTAAAAGCAAATGGTATAATACTTTTCCCTCTTGTCGTGAAGCACTTAATCTACATCAGTATAAAAATGGATATTAAATCACAGTGTGGATAAAAAATATAGATACAAAACTCACAGTGAAAAAATGGAAAATTATTGTTCCCTCAGCACTTATAAATCACATGTGCTCGGCTGACATTTCTCTGTGATTAGGTTGGGATATGGAATTAGATGGCTGAGATGACAGCTGGACAAATCTCTCCTGATAAGCAGGCAATAGGAAGACTTGCGTTTCTTTATTGTTTGAATTCTGTAAGGCATTGAATTTTCTTATTGTTTTTGCAAATACAGACATATGCATATGCCTTAATTATGTGTATAACATATATTGTGAGGTAACTCATCACTACATGTAGTGTCACAGTAGGGAGAAAAAGCAAAGGTAGAAATAACTGAGATGTGACGTGTGTGTGTTCCAGCCCGGCGATGAATGTAATCACTATGTACTGCAAATAAGTGATAACAAAAATTAAAATTTTAGAAAAGACAATTTCTTGGATTTGGGAATATGGAATTTTAGCTTAAAGCTAGCACATTCTGGGGCAAAGTTAAGTGAGTTTCCCTCTAAATACAAAGGGGGCATCTATGTCAGTGAGTCTTTTAAAATTCTGGTCCTTAGAGGGGAATGGTTTGCCTTTAAATATATGCATATATTTTAAATCTGTAAGCTCTCTGAAAAACCATCTAAAATTGACTGTTGCTTTTGTGATTTAAATGATAAATATTTTAAAAATCTCTCACAAGGACTTCTGGGAAGATGGTAACCGGGTAAGCAGCAGAGAAAGATCCTCCCAGAGGATGGCCACCTAGACACTGGAATATAGCAACATGAGAAAGACAGGAAGGAGAGAAATGTGTACCCTGAACCCAGGAAGGATCTGAAATGAGAATTGAAGCCCTTAGAAAGACCAAACAAGACCTCTTCTGGAGGAAAGGCTCGGAGGGCCGCCATGGCACAGTTGGAAGAAGAGGAGGCAGAGAAGGAGGGAGTCACCGCTCCGAACACACCCTCGGCCCACTCCCTCATTCCAGCACTCACAGCTTCGGCTTCAGAGACCCATGCTCATGGGAGCCTCCCGACTCGGCCAGCAGAGAGCAGAGTTCCAAGAGCTGGTCCAGGACCGGAGAGGAGAAAGCACAGCCAGGAAAAGAGGCAGTGGTGGTTTGGAGGTATTATTGAACCCAGTGTGAGGATGAGAAGTTACAACAGCCACTAAAACAGAATCCCCACCCTGCAGCAACCTTTCTAATCAGTGCCTGCAGGCAATGTGGAGTTAAAGCAACCAGTACACAGCCCACCACACCCGGCTCTATGCCTGCCCCAAGGCTGTGCTCTCCTACCTCTCCACTGTGTGAGCAACTACCAGCAGAGAGCATCAGCAGCAACCCCAGGGCCACAGCAATTCCCAGGGATCCATCCAAACAACAAACGGGAACTGGAGCACAACAGTAAGAGAGAGCCGCAGATGGAGGTGGGTCACATTGGCCCACACCCTTCTCACTCCAACACCAAGCAGGAAGCATGAGCTGAGTTACTGGACTTCAGCTCCCACCCTCAACTACCTCTCTGAACTCTTTGAGTCTTGGTGGCCCAAGAACTCAACATGTGTCCCTGACAGCAACAGGTTGAGTCTATGGGCTTCAGGACTCACCCTAAACTACTAATATGACCACCAACAGGGACTTCATACTGCTTGCATATGTGAACCTTGTATGAACCCATAGAAACACATTACATGAAAAGCAGCAGTCCGAGAATCCGAGAGGCAACAACATCCTCTACACAGCAGACCCGAGAAAATCCTCCAATTCTCCTCTAGAATGAATAACTAAACTTAGTACATACCCTGGACTACCACATGAGCACAGATTCGGGAGACCTCACACCCTTGTGCCCAGCATCGTAACTGTGCCCAATGCCCAGCTGCAAGGGGCAGGGGCTGGCAACACTGGAGATCAGGAGGTGGGAGGAGGCAAAGACCTGGAACTAGGGTGCAGACCCGGTTCTCTAGCTGAGTGGGATCAGCCTCCAGAGAGTTACAGGCGGCCTGCAGGGAGACACTGTGGCCTGTAAGGGGACTCCGGGGCCTTGACGGGGAGCTCGACAGCCTGAGGTGCTCCCTCCAGGCTACATGAGAACCCTGAAGACCTGGACGGGGCCCCTGGCAGTGTGGTGATGGGGCAGAGCCAGGCGGTCCACTGGGGGTGACCCCTAGGACTTGACCACACCCCCAGCAGAGCCTCACCAGGGCAGAGCCGGGTGGTCTGCTTGGGTGACCCTGAGGACTCCACTGGAACTCTGAACGCGATGTATCAAGGCAAAGCCTGGTGGTTCACTGGGTAACCCCACAGACTCGACTGGAGCCCCGATGGCCTTGAGGGCTTGTCAGTGGGGGCTTGGCCATAGTGAACCTGCTTTCCTGACTATCTACTGTCTTTGAGCATAGTGCTTTTCCACCTCCTGCCATCTCAATGTGTATATAACCATATATGTTACAGCATAATTTCAAGCAGCCATGTCTCTTCCCAAGGTAAGAATCTGAGGGAGTAAATAAACCCAAAAGCACAGTTATTATCAGAGGGAAGATGACTGATTGGTGGTAGAACAATGGAGATGAGGGTGGAGAAATATTGATTAATCAAACGAGCCATCATCTGTATAACTGAGTAACAAATGTGAAGATACCATCATGTAATACAGCACCCAGTGCTAATTCCCTACTATCTTCTCTATAATTTTGTATTTCCTGTATTGTTTTTGTGTTAACTAATGCAAAGATAACATTATGTAATACAGCATCCAGTGCTAATTCCCTGCTATCTTCTCTATAATTTTGTATTTCTTGTATTGTTTTTGTGTTCTTCTAGTTTATATGTCTCCATTCTTTTGTCTTTAAAATAAAAAAAACTCTCTTAGATTTTTTTTGTCCTTTTAAAAGTAATTATCAAGGTGGTCTGTGTCATGCTTATTTCTATGCTTGGTATCTCAGCATTGCAGTGCACAGTGGACATTTTATGTGCATTGATTTAATAGGTTGGTAATTTCTCAGGAAAATTAAAAAGGACAGCAGTAATCATAATAGAAGCTTTGCTTTTCCTTCCTTTCAGACCTGATTCTCAAATTAAATGAAAAGGAAAAATTACTATAGTAGATGCTTTGTAAAATATTCTTGGGAAGGAAAATGTGTAAGAAATATTTAGTTCCGAAACTAAACATATGCGGAAAGTTACATGAACCAAATGTAATAGTTTGGTAATAAAAGTTAGTCCTTAATTAGAGTAGATATTGCCATTGTAAAGACATAATAAGCCTTCCTTTTCCCTTTCTCCTCCTAAATGAAACAAGTGTTCTATAATGTATTTTTCCAATGTTTAACTGAAGTAACAGACATGTAGGTTTTAATGAAACCAAAATTAAAGGAAACATTTGCTTTCTGCTCCTTTTCATTAAGCTAAAATGAAAATACTTAAAAATACAGAACTAATCAGACCAGTTAGTCTACATTCTTGGTAAAGCATTACCTCTTTCCTGATACAAGGAAGTAAAAATACATTATATGTGTGTGTGTGTGTGTGCGTGCGTGTGTGTGTGTGTGTGTGTGTGTGTATATATATATATATATATATATATATATATATATATATATAAAGAAGTGTTGGATCAACACCATTATTTTATCGCTTTTGTTGTGATTCAAGACCGAAGATCAGTAAACTCCCTTTCATCCCACAAATTCTTTTTAGCCACTCAAGTAAGTCAGCGGAGATGCGAATAACACCTATAAACACTGGTAAAATTTTAGTGGAACAGTGCAGAAACGTTATTGGGTTGCCTTTCACATACCTCAAGAAGGAGACTAGATCCCAGCTAGGGCTCAAGGGATTAGGTGTGCAGTGCTGAGGGGACAGCTATGATGCTTCATACATGGAGAGAGCGGGTGTTCTTTGCTGCTTGGACCTGCCTGAAGAGTACTGGAACAACAAGACGGTCTTCTGACTACATCAATTATACACTAAATTTTTAAAAGTTCAACAAGTTTCATAATGGCAAATATTCTTAGATTCCTGCAAACGTTTGTCAGTTGCAGGTGATAACTTTAAATGAAAAATAGACTTGCCAGTAATTGTTCATGCTATCCCCCAATATACAAGCAAACACAAAGCTTCATCTTTTTGCCTTTCCCTCTCTCTTTAAAGAATCTTTCATTTGGAAAAGATTTCTGTCTTACGGTATCTTGTCACTGGGAATCGTAATTAAATCAGTATAGACTTCTGTGGCAATTTGGTCTGAATTTACAGGCTTCCCTGTTCCACATTTGCCAGGGTGTTGTTAGAATGAGCTTGTTCTGACACGAGGGAAGAAAATAGGCTGGTTGCTTATATTGCTGAAATGTATTACAACACGTTCTGTGATATAAAGAGGCACAGACTTATCTTCCAGTCATAAAGTTCGAAAACTTGCTGTGGGTTTCTCTGGGCTAACAGCCAGTCTGTGACAGGCTGAGGTGAGAGGTCACCCCTTGCACCCTTGGCCAGCTCCAGAGTTTGCCATTAGCTCCCCTCAGGACCCTTCCCCTCACTGTAAACGCACTGATGGCACCCTTCTCGCCACTTTCTAACACTGTTCTAGAAGTTCTTTTTCTCTTCTTTGTGAGGTATACAAAGTACAGTGTGTGCTGCTGTCAGGTGTGATCCAGCAGAGGGGCAGCCTCAGGAGAACATCACAGTGCCCTGTCTTCACCCACCCTGCTCACCAGGCTTACCACTGTGGGGTCTCTGGCTCTTCCCTGCGGTCAAAATGGCCACAAAAGACAACCTTTTTGAAATGACCCAGGACAGCAATGCAGCTATGGCAGCAAAATCAGAGATAATCATGAAAGAAGACTTTCTGAACTGTGTCAGAGAGTGGTAAGAAACCTGGGATATATTCAGTGAGAGAGGGGCTACTGTGAGGGAGATTAAAGGCAATGTTTAGGTATTATGAATACCTAAACTGTACCAATAAACTTAACTAAATTAGAAAAAAAGAAGTCATCAACCTGACAGGGCCACTTAGACTGGTGAGAATGGCTCCTACATTCACAGGAAATAAACATGAAAAGTTCTATCTTAAAAAAAGGAGAACAATGCATGAGTCATATAAAGAATTGGCAAAGTCAAAAGTTGTTTTCTTCAACAAGAACTGATAAGTCACTTAGCAAGAGGGAAAGAGAGAGACAGAGGAACCCAAGCACTGATATTCTGAAAGACCGAGGGGCTGTTGTGGAATGTCTGCGTCTTTTCTGGTAAGGGAATATTTTGAAAAACATTTTACCAAGAACTTTCAAAAGTTGGCTAACACATTAAAAAAAGCATTAAAATTAATAGAAGAATAATAGATAACTTTAATACTTATCACAGTGAAGATATTAAGTATATAAAATTTTTTAAAAAGTTTCATTTCTACAAAACATGCCCAGGTCCATCTGGTGTGAGAATTGCGAATTCTATTAAACATTAATGAAGGAAGTAGTATTAACATTATAAACATTATAAAATTCTTCCAGAAAACAGGAAGGGACACTTTCTAACTTGTTTTATGAGGCCAACATAACCTTGACACTAAAACACTCTACCTAGAAACTTGATGCTTGATATTGAATGAAGAGAATGTCCTCAGTCTGGTGGTAGCTAATATACTTCATCATGAAACCTGGGTGTGCTATCCTTAAAATGAGAAATAAGGACAGAAGACGCACTCTAACCACGACTATCCAACGTTGATTTGGAAGCACTATCCAGAAAAGCACAGGAAGAAAGAAAGAAAAGCCATACAGATTAGAAAAAGAGAAAAGCTTTTTATTCACAGAGAACATTTTGAAATTTAAATTCCTCAGGGATTATACAGACTATAAAAGGGAGATACACCCTAACACTAATAAATTTAACAAGGACACAGGAAATAAAGCCAATACAATCACTTTACTAGCAATGGAAAATTCTGAAATGTAATTTGTAGAATATGCAGGTATTTACTATGAAGTTTAAAAAACAAAAACTATTCGTGGATAATTCTAACAAATGTGTTCCTGATCCATATAATGTAAATGATGAAAGTATATCAAAACATTCAAAGTCCAGTAAATGGTTTTAAGGTGTCAGTTCTTTCCAAATAATGCAATAAATAGAGTCAATATAGTCTCAGCTATAATCCCAGCAGGCTTTTCTTTTCTTCTTCGTAAAAGTGGCAATCTAATTTTCAATGTGTATATAGTTTTGACGGACTTGCAATTGTCTAAAAAACTTAAAGTTGGAAGACATGCACTAGCTGATTTTAATATTTACTATCAAATTACAGCAATTGAGATAGCATGGTATTGTCTGGGAACAAACAAAGAAATTATAGAAGACAGCATAACACCCCAAAATAGATCTTCACAGCTTATTTGTTTTAAGTGCTAAAGCATGTAATAGGGTGAAGATTTTTTTTTAAAATAAGTGGTCCTAAGAAATCTGCATATCCTATGAAGGAAAACAAAGCTACTTCATATCATCAGGTTGAGATGAGTCATGGCTTTAAATGTTAATACTAAAGCTATAAAGCTTCAAGAAGAAAGCACAATTTGCTAATTGTGATAGGTAGAGATTTTTTAAGGTTACTAATAACATTAAATATTGAAAAATAGATCTCATTTTAACAAAATTTAAAATTTCTTCTCTTTAAAAGACATCACTGAGAAAATTGAAGATAAGCTATGTACTTGGAGAAAATATTTGTTTAACTTATATTTGGCAAAGAACCTGTATCAAGAATATGTAAAAAAAAAAAACCCTCTTATAAATCAGTAATAAAATTTGAATTTTAAAATAAAGGCAAGAGTTTTAAGTCGAAATTTCACAAAAGATATAAAAATGACCAGTAAGTGCTTGAAAAATTGTTCAACATTATGTAAACTAAAAAACAAAGAGAGGTATCATTCCCAAGTGCTGGAATCTAAATCAAAACTGTAGCTAGGCCCGAATGCCAGCTAGACAAGCAGCAAACTGGAGCACACACCCGCTGCAGGTGGGGTATAAATGGAAGCCACTGCTTTAGAAGACGCTTGCTGTGTTTCTAATGAAGTCGAACATACACTTACTCATGCCTTCGCAGTTCTCCGCTTCTGAGGTTTTCCAAGAGAAGTGAACATGTGTGCCCATGAAACTTGTAAGAGCGATCAGAGGTTTGAACATAAAAGCTCTAAGTAGAGAACAAACCCATAGTTACAGAAATCAGAACAGGGTTTTCCACAGGTTTGGGGCTTTGATTCAAACAGTTTGGGAGAAAACTTTCTGAGTTAACGAAACTGTTCTGTAACTTGACAAAGTTGGTGGTTATACAGCTCTGCAGAAGTGCCTCAAATTACTATGCTGCCTTTACAAAATGAGTCTATTTTAGTATACATTAATTTTACCTCAATAAGTACATAAAAATTACAACCCAATTGAAACACATGTTATCATTGCTTTATTTAAATAAGGTCACCCACTGAATAGGGCAGCCACACAAATGTTAGATCTGTGAGTACAACCTCTACAATTTTTGACATTTTATTATTTCATATGTATTTATAAACATCATTTATTTTATTGTATGAAATTACTGACATGTGATTTAGTCATATACATACATAGTTATTAACTTATGTTACATATAATATGTACATATAACATAATGCATACTGTGATAATATTCACTATATATTAATATGTTATGCATCCTTATACTTACCCAAATATTTTACTGGAATCTAAACAAAATGTCTTACTATAAACACTGTTTATCAATTAAGACTAAATAGTAAAGAACGTCTTGAGAAAAATTAAGCCTAGATCTTGGGAAGTATGGATAGAGCCTCCTAGTGAGAATTCTGAGTTCACATCCTCCTTCTCTTCTTTTCCCATGCTACACATATTCACTCAGATTTGAGGACACCCTCCAGTCTCCCAGGCTAATGACCCTCACTGCCCCTTTTTCTAGGAGGACCTCACTCCTGAGTTTGGCTTCTGCTTATTCTGTCTACTGGATAGCTCCACTGGAATGGCAGGTACTGTACCTCAAACTCATCATTTCTTACTAGAAATAACTAAGAAACCACCTTCCTAAATCTGAATGTGTCTTTAAGACACGCGCTCCCAGGACCTAAGGATTTTCCTCCCTTCCCTCCACTGTGTCCCCAATGGAAGCCAAGTTCCAGCAATTCAGTCTCCTAAATAGCTGTGAAACACAGCTACTGCTGGCCTCTGATTAGCTCAAGTTCCACCAAAGACATTAACTTGTGTCACTTCTCTGCTCCTATCTGACCTTTATAACTTGCGTTTGGGCCAGCTGCCAAGGTGCCCTTATCAAGGGCAAGGTGGCTTTGAAAGAGGATTCAGAGCAGTGAATGAGCGAGGGCACCAGAGTCAGAACACCCACGTCAGTGATGCTTTTGGCACAGTATGTGTAACCTTGGGCAAATTGTTAGCTTCCATTTCCTCCTCTGTGCAATGAGGAAATGATAAAACTCATCGCCGTGGTATTTTTGGTGCCTTACTTTAGAGGGTCAATGAAAAGTACTCCACATGGTGCCTGGTTTATTTGAGGAGAGCAATACATTTCATGGATTTATTTTACATAAGCATATTTTAATATACAATTCACAAATATAAGCAAGATATATGTAACAGTTAACGATCACTCTTTTCTCAACATGGCATACAAAGCTGTGTGGACAGCTCTTGCCATGGGCTAAATTTGTTTTGCTTACTTGTCAGTTACCTGTTAAGAGCTGATTCCCAATTTCAGAGCAACTTTGAGTTTTTATTTCATAAAAGGCAATGGGTCAGTCCACCTTGCTTTGCCTTGGTCTGTGACAAATCTTTCATTTTCTACCTCTTAGTCCTAAATTTAGCTTGATTCTGTGGAATTCTTAGCATATTAAATATGATAAGAATAAGTGAGTGCAATTTGTGATTTTTCCTCTTCACCCTATACAATACGAAAATCAAGTCTAAAGTTCAAAGGGATCAACTACCAACAGAATATATCCCAGTAATAAAACCACACCTGCTTAAACTAACTTTTAACCCTGTAACAGGTGGTATAACCGAACTTCTGATGGAATGGTTGTACTGATATATATTTAACAAGTTCTGGCCAAGAATTCATAATTCATTCTCTCTCTTGGTTTCCCTCTCTGCCTCAGAGAGGGATGCACACATGCTAGACAAATGCTCTTCAGCTGAGCCACATCTCCAGACCTCTTTCCTTCCTTACCTCTCTCCCTACTTTCCTTCCTATCTTCCATCCTTTCCTTTGCTTATATGAAAAGTTATGCAAACTAAGGGTAACAATACTTCCATTTTTTATAGTCTCTCTGAGAATTAGGTTATTTTCATCTCTGAAAAATAGGGCTAAAATTTTACCTAGTGGGACAGTTGTGAGGATTTCTTTTTCTCTTTCATATCCTCGTTTGATGGAGTGGGTGAAATTATAATAATTAATTTAAAAAATTCATTCAGAGCAGTAACTCACATTAAGAATTTGATAACTAATTTCAGAAAGTTCCATTAATCTATACATTCTTCAATGAAAGTCTGTATTCTCTGATAACTTTGGGTTAAAATGCAGTCAATCACTTTTTTTTTAAATAGAAAAGAACAAAAACAAAATAACATAAACAAAGACATAAGCAAAACACAAAAACAATAGAAATGACACAGAATTCCAAGAAAAGATGACAGGGAATTAATAATGGTTGTTGCATTTCATATTGTTATCTTCAAAGTAGTTGCTCAGATTACCAGATATAGGCATGACGGACTGGTCAAACAATTAAACATTAAATGTACCCTTCAATAAACCATTAGATATTAGTAGTACAATTATCTTAGCTATCTTGTGCATATATAAGTACATACTTTTAAAACTTCTTTCTTTCTTTTCTCCTTTCCCTCTGTCTTGGTTACTTTTCTTGTGTTGCTGAGACAAAATAGCCAACACCCAGAATTAAGCTAAAGGAAAGGTTTATTTAGCTCACAATTTGTGGAGGTTTCAGTTCATACTCATCTGGCTCCAAGGCAGAGTGGCACATGGCAGAGGGCAACCAGTTTTGTGGGTAGAAGACAGCAAAGGCAGCAGTGCAAAAGGGAGGAGGGGAGGCAAGCAGCCTCTTTCCCTCTCTTACATATGCAAACTATCTGCTCCAGGGTGCGTGTAGCACTCACACGCATAATCCCAGCACTGGACCATGGATTAATCATAAACTCTAGAACCCTGCCCATGACTGCATGAGGCACTGGGGGGGGGGCGGGGGTCATCTAGACAGAAATCATAACAACCTCATACCAGTTGTTCTTTCTTTTTGAGCAGTTCCTTTCCCTTTCACAATATCTATTGTACCTTTCAGATTTTATTAACACTTTCAGATTCTTATACTAGGGAGACAGTACAATATTGACACATGTGGGTATGATTTATTTCACTTAATGAGTATGGTCTCTACTTGCATCCATTTACCTATAAAAGCCTCTAGTTTATCTTTCTTTGTATCTGAGTAATACTCCACTGTATAAAAATACCACATCTTTTTTTTATCCATTCCTCAGTTGATGGGCATTTGGGTTGTTTCCAAGATTTAGCTATGACAAATGCACTGCTGTAAACATGGTTGCACATATATTGTTGTAGTATGATGTTTTCAGTTCTTCTGGAAAAGTACCCAGAAAGGGAATAGCTGGGTTGGGTGGGATCTCTAATATTAGTTTTCTGAGGATCATCCACACTGATTTCCACAGTAGTTGTATCAGTCTACACTGCCCCAACAGTAGAGAAGCGTTCCTTTCCCCCACATTCTCTCCAGCATTTGTTGTTGGTTGATTTCTTGATGACAGCCATTCTTTCTGGGGCTCAATGGAATCTTAGTGTTGTTTTAATTTGCATTTCTTGAAAGACCAATGATGTTGAACATATTTTTATGTATTTATTTGTCATTTGTATTTATTCATCTGAGAAGTGTGTATTCATCTCAAAAGTGCATTTTTTGATTGGGTTTCTGAATTTGAGGGGTCTCATTTTAAAATATATTTTGTATTTTCTAGATAGAAGTTCTTTGTTAGAGGGAGAGTTGGCTAAAATTTCTTCCAAATTCATGGGCTTTATTTTTACTCTGTTGGTGATTTCTTTTGATGTGGAAGACTTTTCAATAAGATGAGATCCCAGTTGATGATTCTTTGAAGTATTTCCCATGCAGTTTGGTTTTTGTTCATGAACTCTACCTATTCTTATGTCTTCAAGATTTCTACCTGCTTTCTCCTCCAGTAGATTTGTGGTTGCATCTTCCAGTCTGTTCCATTGATCCTCAGGTCTGTTATTTAGCCAGTACCAGGTTGATTTTATTACAGTTGCTTTGTAGTATAATTTCAGGTCAGGGATTGTGATTCCACCTGACTTTTCTTTATTGCCCAGGATTGCTTTTGCTATTCTGGGTCTCTTCTGGTTCCAGATGAATTTGAGGCATATTT
>PVLD010007014.1:0-23309 GCA_004027595.1 Dinomys branickii
TATTCCACTGAGCTATATCCCCAGCCCTAGTGCGTGCACATTTAAAGAATGGAAATATACCACTGAAGCAAAGGCCACTGGGAACATGCTGAGTGAACTAAAAGCCAGTTTTCATGCTCAAACCACAGGTTCCCTGGGTAGCTGTTCCATGTTGTGTCTAAAAGGCTTTATTAGGGCTTTGGAGAGGGTAAAAGATGCAGCTCAAGTGGTTTCTGACACCCAGAAAGTTATCTTGAATTACATGGAACTTTGGGCATAAACGAGAATATGAAAATAACCCCTTAGAACTCTGGGGTCTTTACCTTCCTCTTCTGGTTAGCAGATTCCTCCTTGAGTTTGCTGCCTGCATTGTCCTAGTCCAGCCTCATATGTGATGGAACTGTTCCGAGACCACTGCATTGGATTAGATGGCTGTGTCTCACCATGAACACAAGTTACAGTTGTGATACCAAGATAAAGACCTTTGTATAAGTCAGTGGTTCTCAGCTGGGGGCAGAAATGTTTTTGGTTGTCACATCTAGGAGGAGGGTTCTTCTGACATCTCACAGGTGTACTCGGAGTGATGCTGAACACAGCACAGGCTAGATCCCCCCCAGCCAAGAATTTTCTGGTACAAAATGTTTACAGTGCTAGGTTGAGAAACCCTGCTATTAATGCATCACGGTTAATGATTTGGGTATTTTCTGCCAAAGCTCTTCAGTAGCACATGGCTGCTGAGGAGACTCAGTGCTAGAGTACTACAGTATGCTGTACTCAGGGCCTCTTCATGTTCCCTGTTTCCTTACTTAGTGTCATTTTGTTGCCACAGGAGATATCCTCAATGATAGCCATGCTGAGGTCATAGCCAGGAGGAGTTTCCAAAGGTAAAACCACAACTCCAGGGCCTCTGGTCGAGCAGATGTGGGTAGGGCCCCAACATTTGCAGTTGTAAGAAGCTCTGTGTAAAGATTATATCAGTGTGAACCACTGGGGTCTAGACTAGTGGTGCTCATTAAAGCGGACCCAGGGTGGAGCCTAAGAAACTGCCTAATTCCCAGGTACTGCTGGTGCTGTGATGCAGGCACCACACTTTGAGAATCGCTGGGCTAATTATTCTAATTCTGCATCACTGGCTGGGCGTGGTGGCACATGCCTGTAATCCTAGCACTTGGGAGACTGAGGCAGGGGGATCATTGCAAGTTCAAGACCAGCGTGGGCTACAGAGTGAGCTCAAGGCCAGCCTGAACTGCACAGCGAAACTGTCTCAAAAAGACCAAAAACAGAAAATAATAATAATGATAATAATTCCACATCACTACCAGTTTCCCTGGTCAACAGTAACTCTCTTTTAGCAATCACCCAAGCAGGGTCCTTCTGTGTACTGGCGAAATTGGTTGTTTATTCTGATAATGTCTTGTGACTCACAGGTACCTTTGCCATCAGCTCCAGCTGGCAGCCACCCTAAAGGAGGGTAGTGTCTTTGTCCCAGGCACTCGGAAAGGACAGTGGAGACTCAGAGCAGGCACCATTTTCGTGTTTTTCTCCAGCCATACCCCCTGTAAGTACAGTCAGGCCTTCCAGTTAACGTCACGTTGCCAGTTCCTTCACGTTTGTTTCACCACTCGGTTGGCTGATCTTTTGAGAGAGGGTCTGTAGTTCAGATTGGCCTTAAACTCACTGTATAGCCTCACCTGGCCTTGAAGTCACAGCAATCCTCTCCCCTCAGCCACCCAAGTGCTGGGATTACAGGCTGATGTCCAGCCTTTATGTTTGTTTTATCTATAGAGAATTTAAAAAATATATATATTCCTGTTGACGTACAGCTATAGCTTTTTCACGAGCCTTTTTGTGTCCCTAATCACATCTTCACTATGGGGAAGGCAAGAAAGAAGTAGGGTGGTATGGGCCTCGCTCATATTCGTAGTTCTCAGAATCAGATTGGGAAGCTTGATTTAAATCCCAAAAAGTGTGAAGCTAACTGAGATTTAGAAGGACAAAGTCCTACTATAGTCACTTTTCCTAGAATTCAATTCAATGATTCACTGAAAAAATATTTTCTACTAGTCAGATACAGTACAGCATACTAAATATATAGCAGGGAATAAGACCTAGCACATAGCTTTCCCTGCAAGTCTTTTAGGGAATGCAGAGAACCGTGGTTAATTACAGCACATTTTGATGAGTTATTAGGGGATGTTCAAGAGCTGTGGTTTTATAAGGTAAGAAGACCAAACCTAACTCAGAAGGAATCATTTCTGTCCTGTGTTCTTCTTTTTCAAAACCTAAAAGTAATTCCTGTCTTTTATAGGCAGCAACTCAGGAGTGGCAGGAAAATTTTCTCACCCTAAAATCTTTGTCATGAGGATATGATTGCTCTGCATTTGAGGTTCTACACTTCTACCAACTCTCAGGGAATGCCGGTAGTATTAGTTAGTGGACCTCTCTTTGAGTAGGTAGGGCTTGGGTGATCCCAATGTCACAGCTTGGTAGCCTGATCAAACCACGTAAACATAGGGCCTCCGGATATCCAATGCGTAGGACTCTACAGCAAAACAAAAATCAAGACTATGTAGCCATGGTGCACGCCCGTAATCCCAACACTTGGGAGGATGAGGCAGGAGGATCGTTGCAAGTTCGAGACCAACCTGGGCTACAAAGTGAGCTCAAGGCCAGCCTGAACTGCATAGGGAGACCCTGTTGCAAAAAGATTAAAAAAAAAAAAATTCTGCCAGGAATAATGATGCACATCTGTAACCCTAGCACTGGAGGCTAAAACAGGAAGATCCCTATGAGTTTGAGGCCAGCCTGGCTACATAATGAGACCCTGTCTCAAAAAACATTTTTTTTCCTTTTAGTTTAAAATTACAAGAGCTGAGTGGTGGTGCACACCTGTAATCCCAGCACCCTGTAAGGGCAGAAGCAGGAGGATCATAAATTCACGCCTAGCCTTGGGAATTTAGGGAAACACTTTTTAGGCAGGCGCTTATTCCACTGAGCTATATCCCCAGCCCATAGGGAAACACTTTTTAATATAAAGAGGCCGGGTATGTACTTCAGTATGAAAGCCCTGGATTTAATCCCCAGTACTGAAAAAAATAATTCCTTTCATTTTCTTACAGTGCTAGTAATTGGCATTTTTAAAGGCCTTAACTTGTTTCTTTTTTTTTTTTTTAATTTTGAAGGGAAAAGAACAGAAAAAAACAAAACAACACAAAACAATAAAAACAAAACACAATTTCAAAGTAAGATGATAGGAAATGAACAGTGGTTGTTGTGTTACATATTGTTACCATCACAGTCGTTTTCAGATTAACAGTGCAGGCGTGCAAGATTGACCAAACAATTAAACGTTAACTACTCCTCACAATAAAGCAACAGAAACTAACAGTACAGTTATGCCAGCCACTTGTTTTGTTTTCTTTTGTTTTTGAGACAGGGTTTCCCTGCGTGGTTCGTGCTGGCCTTGAGCTCACCATGTGGCCCGGGCTGGCCTAGAACTGGGATTACAGGTGTGCACGGCCACACCCAGTTTAAAGGTTTTACTTGATGTAGTTAAGAAGTTGCTAGCCCTGTGTTGATGTTGAAAACTGGAAATTTTGTTGGGCTGTGAAATAAAAATTCAGAACAGCTGATGTCACTCCCTCAAGCTCTTGAGTAATCTTTTAAAATGTAATGGCCAAAAAAATTAAGTGTGATGTCCCCTCATGGTTTCTCCGCAGGAAAAGAGCACGTTACCTGGATGTGACCCTTGGGCTCCCCTGGCATTTACCTCTTGTCACTAATTAATCGCCTGGTGCCTTGATTAGCTACTCAGACTTCCTCATGAGTTGTGTTAGCATGAGTCAGCCTCTTAATTCAGGCATTCTGTCAGTATCAAATCTCTGAGCCTACAGGGCGGGCGCTGGACAGCCGAGAATTCTCTGAAGTCGCTGTCACCTTGTGAGGTCTCTGAAAGCCAGCCAGCTTCCCTGAAAACACTCCCACTCCTGCATCTTTGGCCTCTCCCATCCGTAGGGTACAAAGAGTACAGATGTAAGGGCTGGGGATATAGCTCAGTGGAATAAGCGCTTGCCTAGCAAGTGCAGGGTCCTGAGTTCGATCCCCAGTACCGCAAAAAAAAAAAAAAAAACAAAGAGTACAGATGTATTATTTACACACTCTGAAAAAGCAGCACACATTAGGTTATTGTTAGAAGAAATAGCTCCCTCCTCAAGGGAGAGCTGTGCTTTTTCTTGACCTCTTGTTTTCTTGGGTTCCCTGTGAGTACAGAGTAGATGAGAAATCTCTAAACCAGCTTGAGAGACGCAGGAAGTTTTGAGGAACTGATTCCGGCCGCGTTGTGTAACTTACTGTAGAATCTTTACTGTGGCAATAAGCGCCGTACAATCTCCAAGACGGGGCCGTTTTGATCAGTGTGTGCCCGTTTCTGTAGCCATGAATGTATCACCTGCTTTCTGCTCCTGTTTCCTGGGTGTTCAGTAGTACCCCACAAAGTGTGCTGGGGAAACCTCATTCTAAACCTGTGGTTCTTGACTCAGAGCAGTTTTGGTGCCCAGAGGCATGGTGGTATACAGCTATAATCCTAGCACTCAGAAGGCTGAGGCAGGAGGATCACCATGAGTTGGAGGCCAGTCTGGGCTACATAATGTGTTCAAGGCTAGCAAAACCCTATTTCAAAAAAAACGAAAAAAGAAATCCATGTATAATGTATATAGGTATATGTTATATGGAAAAATGTGTATAATATGGAGAAAGTCTTCAGTAACAGCTCCCAGAAATTATTTCTTTTCATTCTTCTTTTTTTGTCTTTTTGAGACAGGGTCTCGCTATGCAGTTCAGGCTGGCCTTGAGCTCACTTTGTAGCCCAGGTTGGCCTCGAACTCACAACGATCCTCCTGCCTCAGCCTCCAAGGTGCTGGGATTACAGGAGTGTGCCACCACACCTGGCTTCCTTTTTCTTTCTTTCTTTGTTTTTTTTTTTTTTTTTCCAGTACTGGGGACTGAGACCAGGGCCTCTCCATGGAGCTATATTCTCAGTGTTTTGTTTTGTTTTGTGTTTTGAGACAGGATCTCACTAGGCAGCTCAGGCTGTCCTTGAACTCACTGTGTAGCCCAGACTGGCCTGGAACTCATGACGTGCCTCGCACCTCACCCTCCAAGTGCTGGAGTCACAGGCATACACCCACGACACCCAGCTTGCCTGGATCTTTTACTTTAAGGAATCTAATTTTTAAATTCTTTATTTAGTCTAGATATAAGTCCTCTGTCTGAGGACTAACTGACAAAATTCATTTCCTATTCTGTAGCTTGTTTCTTCATTCTGCTGATTGTTTCCATTGCTATGCAGAAGCTTTTTAATTTGGTATGATCCCACTTTTTGGTTCTTGCTATTATTTGTTGTGCCTTGGGGGTCTGTTTAGAAAGTCCTTGCTCGTGCCTGTCTCTTCAAGAGTTTTATCTGTCTTCTGACTGTTTCTATTTAACATGTAGATCTGTGATCCATATTGATTTTAGTTCAGTACATGGTGAGATACATGGGTCTAGAGTCAGTCTTGTACATGCAGAGAGCCAGTTTGCCCAGTATCTCCATTAACAAAACTGTCTTTTCTCCAGTGTATATTTCTGGCCCCTTTATCAAAAATCAGATGGCTGACAGTGCCCAAGGTGTCTCTGCGCCCTCCATCCCACTGGTCCACATGTCCATTTCTGTGCCCAGGATGATGCTATCTTCACTACTGTAGCTTTGTACTATAGCTGCAAATCCATCATTGTGATTCTTCCCGTTTTGCTCTTGGTGCCCAGGATTGCTTTTGATATTCTTTGTCTCTTTTGGTTCCATATGAATTTTGAATTGTTTTCTCTAGTTCTGTAAGGAATGTTGTTTGTATTTTGATTGGGATTGAGCTAAATCTGGGTATCAGAATTACCTGGAGAGTTTATTAAAACAGAATCCCAGGCCCCACCTCTGGAGTTTGCGATTGAACAGCTCTCCTGTGAGTCCCAATAATTTGCAGCATTCCTAACAAGTCCCTAGGGATGCTGATATGGCTGGTCCAGGGACTCATTCTGAGAAGTGCTCATTCAAGGGGTTCCTTCTCCTGCAGGTGGGGATGCCTCCATCATTCCAATGCTTGGGTTTGAAGAGCAGCCTTGCTATCCTGTCAGCAGAGATGGGGCCACAGACTTACCTGTAGAAGCCAGTAGTAGCCTGGAGACTTCTGAAAATAAAAGGAATTGTGAAGACCCAGACTGTCCTGTAACCAAAAAGATAAGGCTTGAAACTCCTGCCAGGTTGATCGGCAATGGAGCAACTTTCCGTGACAAGCAAGGCAATGACCCAGTCCTACCAGATGTCAGCAGCTCTAACATCCCTTTAGAGGAACTGGTTCCTGGCCCTGGAATAGCCCCCTGTGGTGTGAAAGTGGTGGACGTTTATAGAACCGGAGCCAAGTGTGTGCCCGGAGAAGCTGGAGACCCTAGAAAGCCAGGTGCCGAATATCACCAGGTGGGGCTGCTCCGAGTGAAGCCAGGCCGGGGAGACAGGACTTGCTCCATGTCCTGCAGTGACAAGGTAGCCCGATGGAATGTTCTTGGATGCCAGGGCGCACTGTTGATGCACTTCCTGGAAGAGCCTGTCTACCTGTCTGCTGTGGTCATCGGAAAGTGTCCGTACAGTCAGGAAGCCGTGCACAGAGCACTGATTGGGAGGTGAGAGGGCAGGGAGGGAGGCGTCCGAGTGTGCCTGGGACCACTCTTGGGATCTGTCTTAAAGAAATAGTTGAGGGCCGGAAATATAGCTCAGCGGTACAGTGCTTGCCTGGCAAGGTCCTGAGTTCAATTTTTGGTACCAAAAGAAAGAAAAAGAAATAATTGAGAAAGTAATCAAACATTTAGTTTTGTGTACGGTAGTTGGGTTTTTTTTTTTTTAAAGAAGCCTGAAATATTTAGCAGTGGGGAGTTAAGTGATTTCTTCTGTTTAAAATAATATTGATGAATATTTAATGTGGAAGGATGTTCATAACGTCTAAAGAGCTGTCTGGAAGATAAAATGGCTCCATGTTGGTCTCAAAGGCTATGTGTACATAGAAAACTGGGAAGATGTATACCAAGGTATTAATAACAATGATCTCTGACTATGGTATTGTGGGTATTGTGGGTAGTTTTTTCATGTTATTGTTATCTAATTTTTCTTTTGCTTTTTTTTTTTGGAGACAGGGTTTCACTCTGTAGTTCAGGCTGACCTCGAATTTACTTTGTAGCCCTGGTTGGCTTCAAACTCATAGCAGTCCTCTTGCCTCAGCCTCCAGAGAGCTGGGATCACAGGTGTACACTACCACACCCAGCTTACACTTCTAATTTTTCTATAGTGTATTTATATTCCCATTATGATACACAGTGACCTTTAATGTACTTTTAATTTTTTAAAAAAGATAAAAGAGGCTGGGCGTGGTGGCGCACGCCTGTGATCCCAGCACTTGGGAGGCTGAGGCAGGAGGATCGTTGCAAGTTCAAGGCCCACCTGGGCTACAAGGTAAGCTCCAGTCCAGCCTAAACTGCATAGCAAGACCCTGTCTCAAAAGGACAAAAGATAAAATAAAAATAGAAAGATAAAAGACAGGCTGACCACAGTTAACAACTCTTCCCAAAGGAAGCAGCCAAACCCGACTAATGTTATCGTAGATGAGATGACGGCCTGGGCTGTGTCACCCTTCCCGCCCCCGAAGCCCACTCCAGAAAGCAGACCCCGTGGGTGACCCCGCTGCTCCACTCCACACAAACATTTGTGTACAGAGGTCAGTAGCAGAGAAGTGAGCCGCATGTTGTACGATTCTGTGTAGGTGAGATACCCCAGAGGCAAAGCCGGGCACGCAAGTAGGTGAGTAGGCACCAGGGCTGGCGAAGCGGGGGAAGGCGGCTGCTGCAGGTGTCAAGGCTCTGGGAGTTGAAGTCATGATCTGTGCAGTTTGTTGCCAGCATCACACTGGCATCTAGTTTATGTAAAAGATACACGAGAAAGCAATGAAGCTTTTATATTATGGGATAGTTTTAGTTTCTGATGTGTTTGAAGGATTTCCTAGAAAGTAGGTATCAAACAATTAATATTTCTGCATAAAGTTTTCAAGTTTGTAGCTAGGTGTGGTGACACATGCCTGCAATTGCAGCATTCAGGATGCTGAAGCAGGAGAATTACAAATTGGAGGGCACCTTTGTACATGGCAAATTCAAGACCAGCCTGGACTATGTAGTAAGACCCTGTTTAAGACAACCAAAACAAAGCTGGGCATGATGACGCACACCTATAATCCCAGCATGTGGGAGGCTGAGGAAGGATCACCATGACTTCAGGGCCAACCTGGGTCACGTAGTGAGTCCAAGGCTAGCCTGTGCTACATACAGAGACCCTTTCTCAAAAACAAAACAAAACAAAACAAAACAAAACTGGGGCAGGGGATTAAAAATTTGAGCCCAACCTGGAAAACTTAACAACAACTCTATCTCAAAATAAAAACATTTCTGTAATCCCAGCATTGAGGAGGCTGAAGCAGGAGAATCACCACAAGTCTGATACCAGCCTGGGCTACATAGTGAGTTTAAGTCCAGTCCAAACTACATAATGAGACCCTGTCTCAAAGAAATACAAAGATTTATAAAAGTCTAAGGATGTAGCTCAGTGTGAAGGCCCTGGATGAAATCCCCTGTACCAAAAGAATTTTTTCAGGTTCTTCAAACACTGTGTCAGTAATTTATTTTGGAGGCTGGGAATGTGGCTTAATGGTAGACTGACAGCCTAGAGACACAAGGCCTTGGGCTCAGTCCCAGCAGTGCTCAAAGAAAAAAGAAGGGGGATGGGCGTGGGTATAGTTCAGCAGCACAAGCACCTGCAGGGCAAGTGCAAGGTCCTGAGTTCGGTTCATGGTACCAAAAACAAAAGAATGAAGTTTGATACTACTAATATCACTGATTAGTTGTCCCTTCAGAGCAATGGGGGGAGGGTCTTCCACAGCCATAAAGCTCTTGCTATCTAGATTCCGTTCTGACACACTCTCCTGTCCCCGCCTCGTAACCAAACAGGTAGATTCTCATAGCTCCCAAGGCCGTGGCTGCCATTGGGACAGTGTGGCCCACCATCCTAAATACACCTTTTCGCTAGTAAACTGAATACATTTTCCTTCCTATTTAGGTGTCAGAATGTCTCATCTTTACCCAAAGGCTTTGGAGTTCAAGAACTGAAAATTCAGCAGTCATATTTACTGTTTGAACAGAGCCGCTGTGCAGTGCAGGCAAAAGGGGCTGATAGTTCTGGTCGACTTGTTCCTTGTGGGGCAGGTAAGGGGTCCAGTTAGACTTTCTCTAGAGGAACTTGTTCCCTGGCAGCGTATCCTGGCAGGGTCTACATCCTCCCAGCCTACGATGGAAGCTCACCACTCCCCTGCTCAACTGTATGGGCTTTGAAGACACCTACCCTGGGTTCAGATTATGCTCTGTGTGACCCTGAGCAGGTCACCCTCTCCTGGCCTCATTTCTTTCTCTTCAGGTTAGAAAAATGTCAGTGATATTATAAAGAATTGTAGTGATAATAACAAATTCATGAACCACCTTATACTAGTCTGCCCCAGAGGCCAAGCATCAAAGTGGAGACCTTGTGTGACAACACACCCCGCTCCCATGGGCCTATAAGGAACTGTTTTTATGAATATACTCTGGCATGTGCAGCAAATGGAAGTTTTAAACCTCAGAATTCATCTCTTCACAGCAATCAGCTGGAGTGCAGTTCCTGAGCATCCGCTGGATGTTACTGCTAATGGTTTTCCACAGGGAACCACGAAGAAAGGAATAGGAAGTCTTCAGGCCAGGTATAGTATAGTGGGGCGGGTGATGGGGGCCATGGATTTATACCTTCATTATCTAATTCCAGAATATTGTCACTGCCCCAGAAAGAAAGCCATACCTACTAGCAATTACTACCTGCTGCTCCTTCCTACTGTGTAGAGACTTCCATTTACCCTGTGCTTTTTCTTAACAACATTTGTTATTGTCTGCTGCCCCCCCCCGCCCCACCTGGACAGGGTATCACTACGTAGTCCAGGCTGGCCTCAAACTCTCAGTCCTCCTGCCTCAGCCTTCTGACTGCTGGGATTATAGGCCTACCCCTGGCACTTGTCTGTCTTTTTATTGTAGCCATTCTGCTGAGTATGAAGTGCTGTCATTATGGTTTTGATTTGCATTTCTCCAGTGACTAATGGGATTGAGCATCTTTTTATATACTTACTAGCTATTTGTATATCTTCTTTAGAGAAACAGCTGTTCTCAGGTCTTGCCCATTTTAATGTTGAGTTGTGAGTCTCCTTGACATGCTCTGAATTCTGGTCCTTTATCAGATACATGATTTCAGAATAGTTTTCTCCTGCTCTGTGTTTGCTTTTTTTTTTATAGTGTTCTTAAAGCACAAAAGTTGTAAATTTTGATAGTCAAATTGGTTCATTGTGAGTTCGATGTCATTTTTTTTCTTTTCTTTTCTCTTCTTTTTTGTTTGTTTTTGGATTTTGGAGACAGGTCTCACCATTTAGTTCACACTAGCCTTGAACTCACAGTGATTCTCCTGCCTCAGCCTTGCAAGGGCTGGGATTGCAGGTGTGCACCACCATGAGCAGCTTTAGTGCCCTATTTTTTATTAGTAGGTGTTTGCAGTACATAATGCCTACATTCAGCATGGAGAGTTGGTGCATGGGCGTGACACATCTCAATTCATTTTACGTCCCCCTCGCTCCAGGTTTTGGTATCATTTAAGAAACTATTAACTAATTTAAGGTTACAAAGATTTACTCAGTGTTTTCTTCTAATAGTTTTATAGTTTTAGCCCTTAACATTTATGTTCTTTTGTAGTACTGGGGATTGAACTCAAGACCTTGTATGCTAGGCAAACACTCTGCCACTGAGCTGCATCCCCAGCGTAGCCCTTAACATTTAGAACTTGGATCCATTTTGAGTTAATTTCCTGTGTGGCACGAGGTAGGGGGCACAGTATGACTGGTGCATGTGGATATGCATTTGTCCTAGCATGAGTTTTTGGAAAGTTTATTATTTTCCTTGGGGTTCCCCCACCACACACAGGTGTTTGTCTGTAGCCCAGGCTGGCCTCGAACTCACAGCTATCCTCCTATCTCAGCCTCCTGAGTGCTGGGATTATAGGCATGTGCCACCACACTGGCAAGAGTGTCTCGTGTTCTACCCCTGGCTCTGGTGACTGGGAGGAAGTCCCGTTGCTGTCTGGACCTCATTGTATTCATATCTATTAAATGAGGATATTTCGATAGACAAACTCCATCCAACAGAAGCTTTGAGATCAGATCAGTGAGACCACTGTTTAATTCCTGGCTCCCTTTCCTCCCTGTTGTGCGAACTTGAACAAATTACTCATCCTCCTTCTTTCCAATTTTTCATTCCTGTTCCTCTGATTTCCCTATCTTACGGAGCTGACCGGCACTAACAAATACAATGTCACAGTCATCTGCAGATAATGATTTGATTGTTGTTTTCAATTTTTTTTTTCCTTTTTGGTGTGGGAAATCAAACCCAAAACCTCATGCATGCAAAGCACATACTCCACCACTTACACCCCAGCCCAGTCATTATTCCTAGTTTGCTGTGCCTCACTGGCCAGAACCTTCCCTATAATGTTAAATGAAAGCAGTGCTATACAGGTGTGGTGGCTCATGCCTGTAATCTCAGCACTCTGGGAGGCGGAGACAGGAGGGTCACAAAAGTTCAAGCTCAGCCTGGGAAACACAGTGACTTAGCAAGACTGTCTCAAAAAATAAAAAGACCAGGGTTATAACTCAGTGCAGAGGTCTGGGCTTAGCACCACCACCAAAAAAAGGTAATAAATAGTACCTCTGTCTTAGTCTTGATTTTGAAGGCATACCTTTGCTGTGGGATTTTAATTAACATCCCTTATGCGTTTGAGTAAGGGTAAACTTGAGACATTTCCAGCTTTACTAGCCCTGATCTGCTAAAAGGTTTTAAATCACTAAATGGTGTTGGATTAACAGATGCTTTATCTGTACAAATGTTCCTCATGTTAGTTTTCTCCTTTAATCCGGTACAGGGAATTCCCTTAGTTTTTATTTCATCTTCATGTTGAAGCAGCATTGTGTCCCTGAATGCTGGCAGCCCCTCCAGCAGCTGAGGCTGAGGGAGTCCTTAGTGAGAGTGAGCGCTCAAGGTTCCCTGTGAGCAGTGATTGCTGCAGTCGGCTGCTCCAGCGCGGAGCTTTGGCAGACTGTCACATACAGCGGGCCTGCCCTCTGTATCCAAGCCGAGGGAGATCAGCCGACCTGGTGCGGGCGTGTGCGTGAAGATGAGACCACGTACTGCCAGGACGCACAGCGTCTCCCATTTCCAGACGCATGTCATGTGTTGTGTATATGAGGGGAAGGAAGGCAGCATGGGCCGCCCAGGCATGTCTGGCATAGGCAGAAACCAGGAGGGCCCGTAAGCGTGCTGACCCTGAGGTCCATCCTGAGATTCATTGCTTAGGAACAAAGCCTGGGCCTCTGAAGACCCAGAAAACCTATACGAGGCAAGCCAGAGACTCACTTCAAGTGTCTTGTCCTGGCAGACCTCGGAACTGTGGTTCACATGGGGGCAGCACGCACATCTCTGGACCAGAGCTCCCCATTTCTTGTGACCGTTCCACCCACAGGGGCTGGCTCCTGTGAAAGGAGGCAGCTATTGAGACCCCATCTCAAAAACTGGAAGAACACTCTCTCCCTGAGGCCCTGGGTTCAATCCACAACATCCCTAAAAAAAAGACATAGCCAGTAGGTGAAAGGAAACCCTTCTTCACTGTTGGTGTGTGGACTGGTGCGACCACTGTGAAAATCAGTGTGGAGAGTCCCCACAAAACTAAAACTAGAAGTTCCGTTTGACCCAGCTACTCCCCTTTCCTGGTATCTTCCTGAAAGAATGAAAGCATTGTACCACAGTGATTTATGCACACCCATGTTTTTAGCTGCACAATGTGTAATGGCTAAATCTTGGAAACAGCCCAAGTGCCTGTCAACCAGTGGATGAATGGATAAAGATGATGTGGGTTTTTTCTACAATGGAGTCTTACTCTGCAATAAAAAAGGATAAGCATGAGACATTTCTAGGTAAATGGATGTACCTTGAGGCCATACTTTTTTTTTTTTTTTTTTTTTGGTCTTTTTGAGACAGGGTCTTGCTATGCAGTTCGGGGTGGCCTTGAGCTCACTTTGTAGCCCAGGCTGGTCTCAAACTTGCATCGATCCTCCTGCCTCAGCCTCCTGAGTGCTGGGGTTACAGGCGTGCGCCACCACGTCCAGTGAGACCATACTCTTAAGTGAAATAAATCAGACGCGTGTAAGTTCCACATGCTTTCTTTGGTGTGAGAAACTGAAAGTGTAAATAAGGACCAAAACATATAATAGATATTGTGAAATAGAAAAAGATGTACAAATGGGAAGGTGAACAGGGGGAGGGGAAGGGGAAAGGAAGGAAGAGAAAAGAAAAAAACATGGAAACAAAGCTTTTGTAAATAGGGAGGGAGAGAGGAGTTGCGGGCAGGGAGGGGAATGGCGGATAAAAAAAAATCAAGATCTATCACATACAGGTACACATTCCCTCTGATCAGTGTTACCGTTATGTATATCTAAAATGTACCAATAAGTTTTTTCTATTTTTTGAGACAGGGTACCACTGTATAGAGGCTGGCTTAAACTCACTGTGTAGCTCAGGCTGGCCTCAAACTGATGGCAGTCCTTCTGCCTCAGCCTCCTGAGTGCTGAGATTAAGGGCATGAGCCGCCACATCTGGCTCTCAATTTTTAATAAATAAAAATTTTAAAAAGGTAGCTAGATGTATCTTACAAATACCCTGGGGCAAAGTTTAGTAATTATATCTCAGTGTACCCCATTTGAGCCTGTCATTTTAATGATTCTATGGATGACATTTCTTAAGGGTTTTTAGGAGGGGGATTTGAGACAGGGCCTTGCTGCATACTTCAGGCTGGCCTTGAACTCACTGTCACTCAGGCTGGCCTCAAATTCAGAGTGCTTGTCCTGCCTCAGCCTCCTGAGTGCTAGGATTCTTCTCCCCTTCCTCCTCTCCCTCCCCCTCCTCTTCTCTCCTTCCCCCTCCTTTCCTCGCCCTCGCCTTACCCTCCCCTTCTCCTTCCTCTTCCCCTCCCCTCCCACCCCTCCCCTTTCCCCTTCCCCCCTTTTTTTTTGGTACCAAGACTCAAATTCAGGACCTTGCACTTGCCAGGTAGGCATTTGTGCCACTGAGCTATATCCCTGGCCTGCTGGGATTCCTGATGTTTATCACCATGCCTGGCAACATTTGTTTTTTATGCCTCAAACTATTCAGACATCTCCGGGTCTAGATTTTTGCCTTTGTCAAGTGCAGATGGACAGGATTCAGGCACATTCAAACACACATTGCGAAGCCTGGTATCTTTGATAAGTCCCAGTACATGATAAAGATTTCATCTGTCATCTTCGCCTTCTTTTCTCTCCACAGGTCCCGAATCAGCAAAGTGGAGCTCTTCAGATCATTCCAGAAGCTGCTAAGCAGCATTGCAGAGGACAAGTGGCCAGACTCCCTCAGGTGATAGTGTTGACACATTTCTTCATATCAGCAGACTTTTGTTTGGGTTCTGGTGTGAGTGGCAGAAACCTTGGCAGGGGTGGTGGCTCGGTGAGGCAGTGGGCACTCGTTACTGAACATGCGCTGTCCTTTCCCCTTGGCCCTGCTGAAGACAGTAGCAACCTTGAGAGTCTGTGTCTTGTTGCAGGAGAGCAGGGACCATGAGACTGAGCTAAGTCATAGAGGGGAAGGGATTTCTTCACAGGCTCAGCTCCAAACACAAGCTCAAGGGTTCACTGACAGCTGAGAAGCAGGGTGTGGGGGTCAGTACAGAAGGTGAAAAGTCACTAGGTGAAACGGAGTGGCTGCACTGGAGGACTCTTGCTGAAAGCAGTCCAGGGTGCTGAGATATCAAGGTGAGGGTGAAAAATTCCATCCAGTATTGACAATGTTCAAATACCAAAGGTGAGAGATTTTTTTCTTTTTGACTAAGCTGACTTAGCAGAATTCTTGCTGAGACTGGAATTAGAGGACCAAGAAGAGAGCCCAAGATCAAGGGATAAATCAAAAAATAAGACTCAGGGTCAGGGATATAGCTCAGCAGCACAGCACCTGCTTGGCAAGTGCAAGGTCATGAGTTCAATTCCTGGCACTAAAAAAAAGAAGACTCAGAGGACCCCAGCTCAGTATGGACAAAGAATCTTTTCAGAAGGCAATCTGATCTTTTACCTGCATGTATTACCAATGTTCTTCAGCATGTCAGCCATCCTGGGGTAGTCAGAGATGGCCAAGCATTTGAGAAGGGTGTTGACAGGCAGTATAGAGGAGGAAAATATGGATATGGTGAAAAGATCTTTGTTAGGACAAATGCAATGCTCTAATGGAAATTATACACCAGTAGAAAACTTTAAACCAACAATGAAGTTATTCTTGTTTTATCTGATTTTACCAGGACCTTACAAAACTAGCATTCTTTTCTTCCATACCAGTATAACCCATGTTGTGATCTTGTGAATTCTTTGCAAAGGATCAGAGTTGCTCCAGGAAAGCACACTGAAATCCTTCGGTTCCTGGTCTTTCATTGTGACCTGACCAGTTGCTTGCTTGGGTGTCTTGTAGGCCCCAAAAGTGAGCAATGTGGTGAGAAATTTTGTGTTTTCTTTAGGGTGCAGAAGCTGCACACCTACCAGGAGTATAAGAAGGCTGCCTGTTCTTACCAGGAGGCCTGGAGTACGCTCCGGAAGCAGGCATTTGGATCCTGGATCAGAAACCCGCCGGACTACCACCAGTTTGAATGAAAAGAAGAACTTTTTAGAAGGCTTGCTAGTAGGTAGCAGGACTTCACTTTTGGGTTTTTTTTGCGGTACTGGGGATCGAACTCAGGACCCTGCGCTTGCTAGGCAAGCGCTTATTCCACTGAGCTGTATCCCCAGCCCCAGGACTTCACTTTTGAACTGCCTTTTCCCTCACACTGGATGAGCCTTAACTTTTCTGGTGGCTAAATCTGGAAATAGAAGACAGAAAAGGACCTCCTGGAGCACTGATTCAGTTAGTGTAGTACAGATGCAATCCAGGATACAGCGATCTATACTTGATTGAAGAAGTTCACTGCTAAAACAGCATCTCACAAATGACCTTGGTATCTGACTTCAGTCATGTTTTATTGTTTCTCTAAAATACAAAATCAGAATTTGGAACATGATGCTTTAAAAGTACTCTGCAGCAGCTCTGATTTATGTGTTCCTGCATTGATTCAGCAGATATTTATTGGACTCCAGAGATTTTGGGATCTCTGCAAGCTCTACAGCTTCACCTGGCATCATGCACCTAAACACTGTTTTGTGGGGGAGCACCAAGATGGCGGAATGGTAAGCAGCAGAGAAAGACTCTCTCTGAGAGTCGCCATCCAGATGCTAGAATGTAGGACAGAAAGGAGAGAAGTAGGTCCCCTGGACCCAGGAAGGATCTGAGGCATGAATTGAAGCCTGTGGAGTGAAGGGAGAAACTCTGGTGAAAAAGGAAGTAGCCAGAGGTGACTTCTCCCTGAGATGGGATTCAGTGCACAAGAGGAGCATGTCAAACCTGCAGACACAAGGTGACTGCTGTCAACCCCAGAGGCCTCCATGGAGAGACACAGCAGTGGAGGGAAGCAGTGGACATGAAAGACTGCACTAGCTGGTGGTGAGTGCTGCAGACTCAGTCATCCTGTGCGAGAGGGTGATTGTCTGGGAGCCGTCTTGGAGAGGGGCTGACTGAGCTCAGAACCCAGAGTAGTTGCCAGTTCCATCTAACAGCCCAACTGGGCTCAGGCCCACAGAAGGTGCACTGATGGCTGAGTGAGTCTAGTCTAGGCCAGAAGGTGCAGGCTTACTGAGATAACTCACTGCCCTGCCAAAAAGCTACCAGTGGCTTGCTGGGATAGATGAGCACAGATCACTGGACGTGGTGGCACACACCTATAATCCCAGCGCTTGGGAGGCTGAGGCAAGAGGATCGTTGCAAGTTTGAGACCAGCCTGGGTTACAAAGTGAGCTCAAGGCCAGCCTGAACTGCATAGTGAGACTCTGCCTCAAAAAAGGCAACAACAACAAAAAAAGATCAGCCCAGACCAAGACTGTCTCTGCACATGGCCTATCAGTGACAACAGAGACAAACCTGGAAGTGGACTTTTTTCCTCTCTTGTTTTTTGTTATTGTGGTTTTGGTTTCTTTTTTCCTTTTTTCTCTTTCATTGTTTGATCTTCTTTTTATGAGTGTGAACATGGTTTCTAGCCTATTTGTGGTTGTTGTTGTTGTGTTCTTTTTATCTCTTCCTTGTCTCTTTCCCTTCAGTCTTCCGCAGTAGTTTCCCAAAGCTAGTGTGATCCTCCTTTGTTTTCCAGCCTTACTTCTAATCTCGTCCTCTTCTTCTATCTGTTTTCTCCCTAACCCCTCTTAAATTTTAACCCCTAAGGGTAAAATTGACATAGTAAGAACTCGTATAATACGTATAATTTCCTGGCCTGTTTTAAATTTTGTTATATAACTTACAAATCTAGTTCATGTGGTTAAAGGTGGCAAATTAATGGTTACCTCAATTTGTCATTTTCTAGGTAATGATTGTTGCTGCTGTTATTGCTGATGGTATCACTTTAGCCAAAAGTGACATAATTTTTTTAAACAGCTATTCTTCCTGGTATTCTCAAACTGAGATTGACTAAGGGTCACAGAAGATAATATGGCACAGTGCCAAAGAACTAGGGGCTAGGCCAAACAGGCAGTAACCTCTCATCCTCAACAAATTGAAGAGTTTTCATCTTGCAACAGACTCAAAACCCCAAAACCTACGAGACACCTTGGAAAAGTAATCATTTCCTGAGATTTCTAAATACTAACAATAAGATAATCCACCATTGTGGAAATTTACAAGCACCACTCCAGGAATTAGCTTTAAAAAAAGAAAAGAAAATGAGAAGATATTTAAACGAGATGCAGCCCTAGACATCCAGTTCACCATAAGCAAACCCAGGGGGCAATGAGGTGGGCAATCCAGAAGTGATCCACCTGGTCTCTGAAGTGGTAACAACAAAGTGATTGAATGAGACTCTAGAAAAAATCAAATCAGAAATAATTTCTCAGATAACTGTAGAGATGTGTCCACAATGAAAACCATGCTCAGTGACTCCAGAGCAGATACAGACAGAAAAATAGAGGAGCTTGAGAAAATTATGGAAGCCATGAATGCTCAGCACAGGAAAGAAATGGAATCCATAGGGCAGATTCATGCAGACATCCAGGAGAATAAAAATTCCATTGAACATATCTACAGCAGATTAAGCCAATGTAAAGACAGAATCTCAGATACAGAAGACAGGCTTGTGGCTGGCAATCATTAAAAGATTCCTTAAAAATGGCAAGGGACCATGAGAAATTAATCCAGTAGCTGTTAGATGAGGCAAAGAAGAATAACTTAAGACTGATTGGAGTCAATGAAAACACAGGAGACAGCACAAATGAAATAAACTGTTCACAGATGTCATGGTGGAAAACGTCAATGGTAGAGAAAAAGAACTTGATATATAGATAAGTGAGGCATATAGAATTTCAGTTAGCTACAATAATAAAATAAATATCTACAGCAAGGCATATAATAGTCAAGATTCCAGAAAGTCAACATTAAGAACAGAATATTAAAAGCTATTAGAGAAAAGAAACAAATCATGGATAAAGGAAAGCCCATCAGAATCACAGTAGACTTCTCAATACAAACCATCACGTCAAAGAGGGCTTGGAGTGAAGTATTTCAAGCCCTAAAAGCAAACAACCCTAAACCTGGATTTTTTTTTTTTTTTTTTTTGGTCTGGTCTTTGTAGACAGGGTTTCACTATGCGGTTCAGGCTGGACTTGAGCTCACTTTGTAGCCCAGGCTGGTCTCAAACTCATGAAGATCCTCCTACCTCAGCCTCCTGAGTGCTGGGATTACAGTTACACCACCATGCCTGGCATTCAACCCAGATTGATGTACCCTGCAAAACTGATGTAGAATTAAGGTATCTCCATGACAAAGAACATCTGAGGAACTTTATGACCACCAAATCAGGTCTCCAGAATGTTTTAAAGAACATTCTAGAAAAGGATAATAAGGACTACAACTCTGTGAGCCCCAACAGAAGGAATCCACCAGGCAAGGCAAACAGTTAAATGGAGGGAAAAAAATGGGGACCCAATAACAGGAAAATAACATGACAAGGATAAGTTAATACATATCAGTTATAACCATCAGTGTTAATGGTCTCAATTCACCAATCAAAAGACACAGACTGGCAGAATGGATCAAGAAGCAAGATCCCACAATATGCTATATACAAGAAACACATTTAATTCAAAAAAAATTCATAAACTGAAAGTCAAAGGATGGAAAACAATACTTCATGTGACTGGAAACCGGAAAAAAGCAGGGCTAGCTGTTCTATTTGAAGACAAAGTGAATTTCAAGCCAAGACTGATTAAGAGAGATAAAGGGAACAATCAAAGAGGAAGTGATAACAATCATAAATAATATGCAACAAGTATCAGTGCACCCAAGTATATACAACAAATATTAACAGAAATGAAAAATCAAATAAGTACTGATACTGTTGTATCGGGAGATCTCAGTACCCCACTGTCACAAAAAGACAGATCAACTAGACAAAAAGTCAACAATGGAATATTAGACCTGAACCAAACTTTTGAATAAATGGACTTAGTAGATGTCTACAAAGTATTCCACCCCACAATATCAGAATACCTTCTCACCTGCACAGAGGATATTCTCCAAAATAAACCACATAGTAGATCATAGAAATTATTTAAATAAGTGCAAAGGAATTGAAATTATCCCATGCATATTATCAGACCACAGTGCAATGAAATTGGAAATCAATGGCAAAAGAAACCACAGGGATGTCATAAAGACATAGAAATTAAATAGCACCCTCCTGAACAAACAGTGAGTAACAGATAAAGAAATTAGACTGAAAGCCTTCATTCTTTTTTTTTTTTTTTTTGCGGTACTGGGGATCAAACTCAGGACCCTGCGCTTGCTAGGCAAGCGCTTATTCCACTGAGCTATATCCCCAGCCCAAAGCCTTCATTCTAAAATCAAGAACAAGACAAAGATGTCTGTCTCCACTCTTATTGAACGTAGTCCTGGAAACTTTTAGCCAGAGCAATTAGACAAGAGAAAGAAATAAAAGAAATAACGATAGGAAAGAAAGAAGTTAAATTATCATTATTTGCAGATGACATGATCCTCTACATAGAAGATGCCCAAAACTCCACTAAATGACTTCTAGATTTAATATGCAAATCCAGTAGCATGGCTGAATACAAAGTCAATACTCAAAAATCAATAGCCTTCCTATACATGAATAAAAAACTCACTGAGAGAGGAATCAGGGAAATAACACCTTTCACAACAGCATCCAAAAAAAAAAAAAAAAACCTAGGAATCAATCTAAGGATTTAAAAGACCTCTATATTGAAAACTACAGTACCCTGAAAAAGGAGATTAAAGAAGATATCAGAAAATGGAAAGATATCCCTAACTCTTGGGTAGGAAGAACCAATATAGTGAAAATGGCCATACTCCCAAAACTGTTAGACAGATTTAATGCAATTCCAATCAAAATTCCAACAGCATATCATACAGAATTAGAGAAAACAATCCTAGAATTAATTTAGAACCAGAAGAGACCTAGAATAACAAAGGCAATTCTGGGCAACAAAGGCAAGGCAGGGGGCATCATAATCCCTAACTTGAAATTATACGATAAAGCTGCTGTGATAAAAACATGACAATGTAAAAAAAAAAAAAAAACAGACCCAAAGATCAATAGAAGCTGGGCTTGGTGGTGCACGCCTATAATCCCAGCACTTTGGAGGCTGAGGCAAGAGAATT
The DNA here is from genome assembly GCA_004027595.1 of Dinomys branickii. Taxonomy (NCBI): domain Eukaryota; kingdom Metazoa; phylum Chordata; class Mammalia; order Rodentia; family Dinomyidae; genus Dinomys; species Dinomys branickii. The sequence continues at coordinate 21,007 of PVLD010007014.1, forward strand.
GTGATTTCAAGACCAGCCTGGGCTACAAAGTGTACTCAAGGCCAACCTGAACTGCATACCCAGACCCTGTCTCAAAAAGACCAAAAAAAAGAGACATAATCCAAAAATGGATACCTGAGATGAATGCACATTTCTCAGATGAAGTGCAAACAGCAAGTAAATATATGAAAAAATGTTCAACATCACTGGTCATTTGAGAGATGCAAAATAAAACACTGAGTCTGTCTCATCCTGGAAAGAATGGCTATTATCAAGAAATCAGCCAATAACAAATGCTGGAGGGGCTGTGGGAAAAGGGAACCCTTCTCCACTGTTGGTGGGAGTGTAGACTGGTGCAACCACTGGAAATCAGTGTGGAGTTTCCTCAAACTAGGCTTGGAGGACTCATTGGACCCAGCTATTCCCCTGCTAGGTATTGTCCCAGAAGAATTAAAAACATAGGGCCAGGAGTATAGCTCAGTGGTATAAGCGTCTGTGTGGCAAGCGCAAGGTCCTGAGTTCAATTCCTGATACCAAAAAATAAAAACATGATACCACAGGCCAGGCATGGTGGCACACACCTGTAATCCCTGCACTTAAGAGGCTGAGGCAGGAGGATCCTTGTGAGTTCGAGACCAGCCTGGGCTACAAAGTGAGCTCAAGGCCAGCCTGAAGTGGAAAGTGAGACCCTGTCTCAAAAAGATAAAAAAAAAAAAAAAAAAGTCATACCACAGTGATATATGTATATCCATGTTTACAGCAGTGCAATTTGTCATAGCTAGATTTTGGAAACAACCCAAATGTCCATCAGCCAAGGAATGGATAAAAAAGACACAGGTGCTCCCTTCAGCGGCACAGATACTAAAATTGGGACGATACAGAGATTAGCATGGCCCCTGCACAAGGATGCACACAAATTCGTGGGCTATTCCATATTTTTATTATTGAATTCCTGCCATCTGGTATGATGACAAAAAAGACATGAAAATAAAATAAATTTTTAAAAGTTTTAATTAAAAAAATACATTTTCAGGCTGGATGTGTAGCTCAGTGGTGGAACATGTACTTAGCATTCACAGGTGCCTGGGTGCGACCCCAAGTCCACCACTAAAAAAATAACAAATTTTGACTCATAAAAAAGAGGAGGACTCTGTGCTCTGAATCGTGTACTGAGGAGTGGTAGGTGGCAGTGCCTCAGCCAACTCACAGGAAGACGGGTCACACTGGGTTTTTGTTTGGTTAGGTTGGTTGGCTTTTGAAATGACCTCCGTGTAAAGTCCAGCTGGCCTCGAGGTGAGATTACAGGCACGCATGGAGGCCGTCCTGAAGGGAAATCTGACACACTGGCAGCACACAGCGGCCTCTCTGCCCCTGGGGCCTTGGCGGATCACTCAGCTCTTTGACCCACACAACTTCTGCCTTGCTCATTGTGTTCAGTAAACATCTTTCTCAACAGAGGCACTTTGAGGCCGGTTTTCTAGTTAATGCCAGCAGGTGCACCAAGTAAATTACTGTTTGGTCAGTTCAAAAACTCGTCCAGCCCAAAGCCAGCACATAACCAAATACTAACCCCATATTTGCTTGCTCTTTACCGCATAGAAACAGGTGAACTATGGATCCATTTGTCAAATAAATAGAATAAAACTGAAAGTAAGTATAACCCTGGGTAATATGCTAAATACACATGGTAAATGTCCCTCCTAAACGTGTGTGTGTGGGGGGTGTAAGGGATCACACCTAGGGTGGCCAGGTCATGCACACATTAGTGTGCTGTACCACTGAGCTACACTTCTCTATGTTTTTTGGTTTGGTTGGTTTTTTGAGACAGGCTCCCCCACGTAGTTTGGGCTGGTCTTAAGCTCACTTTGTAGCCCAGACTGGCCTCAAACTCACAAGGGTCCTTGTGCCTCAGCCTCCCGCATGGCTCATCACACTGGCAATTTTGTTGTTGTCGTTGTTTTGTTTTGTTTTTGAGACAGGGTCTCACTGTGCAGTTCAGGCTGGCCTTGAGCTCACTTTGTAGCCCAGGCTGGCCTCAAACTCAACATGATCCTCCTGCCTCAGCCTTCTGAGAGCTGGGATTACAGGCGTGCACCACCATACCCGGCTCAGTTTTTTTGTTTTTTTAATTAGTGGAAAAAAGTTTCTGCAACTTAATCTGCATGAATACCAGAAAACCCTCAGGAGTGCTGTTCCATAAGAAAGAAGGAAATCACATCCTTTGACATTTCTGCTCATAGTTCCCCTGAATTATCTCCTTACTAATGAAATGTCTCTAGAGTTTGGCTCCTTTTGGGAACATCACTCCCAGCATGGCTGCTGCT
>PVLD010007014.1:33109-95300 GCA_004027595.1 Dinomys branickii
TTCCCTACTATCTTATCCATAATTTGGCATTTCCTTTAATGTTTTTGTGTTAACTAATGTGAAGATAACTATGTAATACAACATCCAGTTCTAATTCCCTACTATATTCTGTATAACTTTGTATTTTCTGTATTGTTTATGGCTTTTCTGGTTCATATGTCTCCATTCTTTTGTCTTTAAAATAAAATTAAAAAAAAATAAAAAAATAAAAAAAATAAATAAATAAAAGAAAACCAGGGGCTGGGGATATAGCTCAGTGGAATAAGCGCCTGCCTAGCAAGTGCAGGGTCCTGAGTTCGATCCCCAGTACCGCCAAAAAATAAAAGAAAACCTACTAGGTATTTTATTGAAATGACATTCAACTCAGGGTCTGGAGATAATATTTATGTTTATTATGGTATTTTTCTCATCCATAATGGTATATTGTTAACTCTCTCATTTAGGTTTTCCTGTATGCTCTTCAGTAATGTTCTGTCATTTTCTCCATGAAGGTCTTGCATATTTCTGGCTAAATTTATTCCTAGGTGTTCATTGACTTTTCTCCTTTTGGGAATAAATATTTCCATCCTACTCTATTACCTAGTTGGTTAGAACTGCTATGTGAAAACATAACCAATATTTGTTTTTTTGTTGTTTTTTGGTTTTTTTTTGTCTTTTTGAGACAGGATCTCCCTATGCAGTTCAGGCTGGTCTTGAACTCACAACAATCCTCCTGCCTCAGCCTCCTGAGTGCTGGAATTACAGGTATGCACCACCACAATCAGCAACATAACCAATATTCATACTGGCTGTGTAGCTCAATGGCAGACCGTCTGCCTAACATGTACAAGTCTCTAGGTTTAATCTGCAGCACCACCAAAAAAGTACAGTACTTGTAGTTGATCTTGCTATCAGAACGATGTTGAACTTTATTCTCATTTTCACAGATGCTCTTGGATTTTTCTAGATAGATCTTGTCTGCATGTAAAGTCTGGTCTTCATTTACATTCTTATGCTGTCTTTCCTTTGCTCTCTTACTGTATGAGTTTTACTGTCAGAACAGTGTTGAGTAGTAGTGCTAGCAGGTGCTTCAGAAAATAACAGTTTGCTAGTATAATCCACATATTCTAAAGCTGACTCTTCTGACGTACTTTTTCTGTTCCTACTTTTAAAAGGACTTCCCCTAAAACTTTACCATGGATGTAACCGCTTGTTACAGTACATTTATATTTGTTGTCTGGTTAATTTCCCTACTGATATGCAACACACCGTGTGTGTGTGTGTGTGTGTGTGTGTGTGTGTGTGTGTGTGTGTGTCTGGCCTTGAACTCACTTCATAGCCCTGGCTGGACCACCTCACAGAAATCCTTCTGCCTCAGCCTTCCAAGTGCTGAGATTACAGGCATGTGCCACCAAGCCCGACTGACACACTTCTGACATGTTTGATACACAGATCTGTTTTTGGGATCTGGGCTCTATCCTGTCTGTCTTGGTTACTAACCCAGAATTAAGGAAGGAAAGGTTTATTTAGCTCACAGTCTGTGGAGGTTTCAGTCCTTACTCGGCTGGCTGCAAGGCAAGGTGGCACATAGCACAGGGCAACTGTTCATGGTGGCAGAAGAGAGCAAAGGCAACCAGAGCAAAGGGGAGCAGCAGTGGCAAGCAGCCCCTTTCCCTCCCTTACCTTGTGTGCAAACTCCTCGGCCAAGGGTGGGTGTAGCACTCACACCCATAATCCCAGCATGGGATCCTGGATCAACCATACACTAAAAGTCTGCCCCATGACTGCATGTGGCTTTGGGGGCACATCCAGACACAAACCATAACACTGTCCTGTTATTTATTTTTCCTAATGTCAAAACCAAACTGCCTTATATTTACTTCATATGGCAATATGCATTTCTGTCATAGAGTTTTATGAGCTCCCTTTACCAAGTTAAAGCTACCATCTGAGTCTGCTAAAAGATTTTTTAAAAATTGTGTGTTTTGAGTTGTTTCAGGTGCATTTTCTTAACCTATAAAATGAGAGTGCATGTCTCCTTCAATTGTCAGTGTAGGATATGCTGTTAACAGACAGAGCGATGAACTGTATAACCCACCCTCAGGCTAAGTCCTCCTGGTCATAGTTCATTTTTTTATATTTAATTAAGTTTATTGGTAATTTTAGTTGTAATGATCATATTCATTACAGGGAGTTTGTACTGGTACATGATATATTTTGATTCTTTTTTTCCCCCATTCCCCTACCCTCCCTTCAACCCTTCTTCACCTCCTTATTTACAAAAGTTTTGTTTCCATTTTTTTCCTTTTTTTCTCATTTTCCCTTCCTTCTTTCCCCGCCCCCTCCCTGGTTCCCCTTCCCATTTGAATGTTTTCTTCCTATTTCACAGTATCTATTATACATTTGGGTCCTTGTTTGTACATTTGGTTTCTCACACCAGAGAAGCAATGTGGCATTTACACATATGTCTGATTTATTTCACTTAACAGTATGGTCTCAAGGTGCATCCATTTACCTAGAAATGTCTCAAATTTATCCTGCTTTATTGGGCTGGGAATGTAGCTCAGCAGCACAAGCACTTGCTTAGCAAGTGCAAGGTCCTGAGTTGATTCCCAGTACCCAAAAAAACAAAACATACCCTTCTTTATGGCAGAGTAGAACTCTATTGTCTAAAAAATTTAAAAAACACATCTTTTTTATCCATTCACGTTAATGGGTATTTGGGCTGTTTCCAAGATTCAGTTTGCCAGTATCTTACTGAGGATTCTTGCATCTATGTTCATTAGGGACACTGGCCTGTAATTCTCTTTCTTAGTTGGGTTCTTCTCTGGTTTTGGTACCAGGTAATGCTTGCTTCCAGGAATGAATTTGGGAGTACTGCTTCTCTTTCAATTTCATTAAAGAGTTTGGTAAATAATAGTATTAGGTCTTCTCTAAATTTCTTGTAGAATTCAGTAGCAAATCCATCAGGGCCTGGGCTTTTGTTGGTAGGTTTTTAATTACATGTTCAATTTCATTGACTGATACTGATTTATTTAGAATTTCTATACCTTTTTGACTCAGCTTTGGTAACTCATATGTACCTAGGAATCTGGCCATGGTTTATTTAAAACATACATTTTACAATTTTTTTCTTCAGTACTGAGGATTAAACCCAGGGCCTTTACACTGAGCTATATCCCCAGCTCTTTTTTGTTTTTTGAGGCAGGGTCTTGCTAAATTTCCCAGGCTAGATTTGAACTTATGATCTTTCTGCCTCAGCCTTCCAAAGTGCCAGGATTACAGGCATGCACCATCACAGCCAGCCTACTTACTAAAATTTGGGAATTTTCTCTTTCTTGGTAGGTGAAATCAAGCTATTTTGTTTTCTCATGTATCATAAAACTTTGGTGTTGAGATGTCTCAAAGTGAACTTATGACTATTTTCTTTTCCTAACCTTTGAAACAGTGTAAGAAAGGAGTTCCTGCCAGGTGTGGTGCCAAATGCCTGTAATCCCAGTACTCAGGAGGCTGAGGCAGGAGGATAGATGTCTGCCAAGTTTGCCAGCCTGGGCTACAAAGTGAGTTCAAGGCCACCCTGAACTGCATAATGAAACCTTATCTCAAAAAAAAAAAAAAAAAAAAAAAGGAGTTCCTTACATAGTTTGACAAAATTCATCTGTAAAACCTTACCAATCTGGTGCCTGTAAGCACTAGGATTAGAAGAAATGCTATTTTTAACTTAGGAAAGCTACCTATCAAGGCTATGGATATAGTTCAATGGCACAGCACCTGCCTGCCAAGTGCAAGGTCCTGAGTTCAATCCCCAGTACCAAATATAAAAAATTAAAAACTAAAAGCTATCTACCTAACTTTTGTTTGGCTTTTGGTCAGGCTGGCCTTGAGCTCACTTTGTAGCTGAAGCTGGTCTTGCACTCTGTAGCAATCCTCCTGCCTCAGCCTCCCAAGTGCTGAGATTACAGGCATGTGTCACCACGCCTGGCCTAGATACTACATCTTAAAGACAAAATGGACAAGTCTGCCTTTATCAAGTGATATTTCAGACAAAGCTGCTTTTCTCAGTGGTTTGCTTTGCAGCTCATACCTGTTTCCTTCCTGGTTCTGCAGCGCTCTGAAATCACTGGTTTTGTGTGGGCTCGCAGCACAGTGCATGCACCTGCAATGAGTCAGGCTCTATACCCGGGCCCTCCTCTGGCACAGGATAACCCTGTCTGTGCACATGGCTAAGGACAGGTTCCCCATCCTGCCTGCATCCCTGCCCCAGGCTGCTGCTGTAGTCCAAACAAGGCCAGGTCCTCCAGAGCAGCAGCTGGTAAATCCGCACCACAGTGACGTGACGTTGCCTAGTGTCTGACTTCCTGGATCTCACTGGGTCTCTCAGTGCTCCCCCTTGGAGCAGTGACAGCACACGTAAATACCTGGTATCCAGCGGGTGTTCAGCAATGCTATTAAAAAAACATTAGCTTCACTAACATTTGCTTTTTTCTCTCAGTTGCATTTGTGGGTTTGTGGTCATGAAACACAGATCTAAATGCCTTTGGAAAGCCACCCCACCTCCATTTCTACAGAACTCTGTTCTGTTTATGTGGCTAGAGTCACCATTCCTGCCTACCATTCCCTGCCAAGCAGTGCTGTTTGGTAATGCAAGTCAGGCCAGAGTCCTTCAAAGATCTTTTTATTAAAAAACAAAACCAAAAAAACATGGTCTTGGTAGCTGGTAGTGGAGGCACATACCTACAATCCCAGCACCCAAGAGGCTGAGGTAGGAGGACTGCCATGAGTTCAAGGCCATTCTAACTACATGGCAACATCCTGTCTCAAAAGAAATGATGAAGGTAATAAAGGGGAGAGGATTAAGGGAGGACTGATACAAGCAAAACATATTGTATGTGTATGAAAATACCACAGCAGGAGGATTACTGCTGAGTTCAGATCCAGGCAGGACCCTGAATTACATAGTCACAGTCTGTCTCAACTTAAAAAAAAAAAAAGAAGAAAAGTTCCACAACAGTAGTAACGTGCCTATAATCCAGGCATTTGGGAGACTGAGGCAAGAGGATTGTTGCAAATTCAAGACCGGCCTGGGTGGCCCTGAATCAAGGCCAGCAGTTTTCTGTAGCTGTTGGCTTCAAGCAAGAGCCTAAAGTGGTATCTTTCTATGGTCTGTTGGCCGTTTCAGAACTTTAGAAATGTAATGGTCAATTCACTAGAAAGTAACAAATAACTAAATAAATTTTACAAGAGGACTTCAAGATGGCGACCGGGTAGGCAGCAGAGAGAGAACCTCCCGGAGGAATGCCACTCAGACAAAGGAATATAGGAATATAGCAACATGTGAAGGACAGAAGGGAAAGAGGTGGGTATCCTGAACTCAGGAAGGCTCTGAAATGGGAATTGGAGACTAAGCAAAACCTCTTCTGGAGGAAAGGATCGGAGATCCACCTAGGCGCAGCCGGAGGGTGGGGAGAAGGAGAAAGTCACCACTCCAAACACACCCATGGCCCGCGCCCTCATTCCGGCATTCGCAGCTTCAGCTTCGGAGGCCCACGCTCACGGAAGCCTCCCGACTTGGCCAGGACAGAGCGGAGTTCCGAGAGCTGGTCCAGGGCTGGAGAGAGGAGGGCGCAGCCAGGAAACGAGGCAATGGCGGTCGGGAGCAGTTGTCGAACCCAGTGTGAGAATGAGAAGTTACGATGACAGCCACTGGGGCAGAGTCCCCACCCTGCAGGAACCTTCCTAATCAGTGCTTGGAGAGAATCAGTGCAACTAGTACACAGCCCACCACACCCGGCTCTGCGCCTGCTTCAAGCGGGTGGCCCCCTGCCTCTCAGCTGGGTGAGCGGCTACCGGTGGAGAGCAGCAGGGAACCTCATCAGTGAGCTGCGGCGGCTCCCAGGGATCCGGCCAAGGAGCGGACGGACGGGGGCTCCAGCACCGCAATGGGAAGGAGATGCAGATGGAGGTGGATCACGTGGCTCCACGCCTTTCTCACTCCGACATCAGGCAGCAAGCATGAGCTGGGTTGCCGGAACTCAGCTCCCAACCTGAACTCTCTCTGGGAGCACCTTGAGTCTTGGCGGCTTGAGCAAGCACCGCCTGTTCCTGGCAACAATGGGATGAATCCATGGTCTTCAGGACTCACCCCAAACTATTAATGTGAGCACCAGGAGGGTCTCCTTGGAGCTGGGGATATAGCTCAGTGGAATAAGCGCCTGCCTAGCAAGCGCAGGGTCCTGAGTTCAATCCCCAGTACCGCCAAAAAAAAAAAAAAGAGGGTCTCCTTAGAGCTTGTACATATGAACCTTGCATAGCAACAAATTAGATGAAAAGCAGCAGACTGGGAGTCTGAAAAACAACATACTCTATACAGCAGACCCAAGAAAATCCTCCAACTCTACTCTAGAACTAATCTTTAAACTCAGTTCATACCCTGAACTAACACAGTGAGAACGGGCCAGGGAGATTTCAAGCTTTTATACCAAGCATTGTAAGTTCATCCAATGCCCAGCTTCAAGGGGTGGGGAACGGTAATACTGGACATCAGGAGGAGGGAGGAGAAGAAAGGGCCTCTGGCATGGAGGCAACGGGACAGAGCCGAACAGGTTACCGAGGGCACTCCGACAGGGGTGCGTACCCCATGGCTGCTCCGCTGTGGGCCCCGCGGCTGCTCTGCTGAGGGCTCCACTGAGGGCGCCCCATGGACTGGACCCGCCCCCACCCATAGCACAGCGACAGGGCAGAGCCAGGCAGTCCGCTGTTGAGCACAGGTGCTTTTCCACCTCCGACCATGGCAGTTTGTATACACCCATGTATGTTATAGTATAGTCTGAGGTAGCTATCTCTCTTCCCAGGGTGAGAGTCCAAGGGTATAGATAAACCCAGGAATACTGTTATTATCACAGGGAAGATGACTGATTGAGTGGTAGGGCAACGGAGATGAGGGAGGAGAAAACTGAATGATCAAATGGGCCATCATCTGTGTAACTGAGTAACATGTAACATTATGTAGGACAGCATCCACAGCTAATTCCCTTCTATGTTCTCTATAATTTGTATTTCCTCAATCATTTTTGTATTAACAGAAGATAACTTTATGTCATGCAGCATCCAGTGATGATTCCCTACTATCTTCTCTATAATTTGGTATTTCCTTTAATGTTTGTGTTAACTAGTGTGAAGATGACATTATGTAATACAGTATCCAGTGCTGATTCCCTGCTATGTTCTGTATAATTTTGTATTTTTGATATTGTTAAAAAAAAAAAAAGACCAACCTGGGCTACAAAGCGAGCTCAAGGCCAGCCTGAACTGTACAGCGAGATCCTGTTTCAAAAAAGACCAAAACAAACAAACAAAAACAAATTAAAAGATTCCACTAAAAATGCAGGCAGGATGTCTGCTGCTCACAGGCACTTTAGAAGCACTATTGAAGGCTCTCTTCCAAATGCCAGCCTGTGTAAGTCCGAGTCTCCTAAGGAGCCAACAGCCACAGAGCTCTTCCTCGGAGGGCTGAGCCCCGGAGCAGCTGATGAGGGTCTGGGAGCCACTGTGCGGGAAGGGGAAGCACCCGGGGGCTTTGGGCGTGTCACTTAGGCCATTGGGGAGGTGGGTGTGGCATTGAGTGCAAGGCCACACGAGGTGGAGGGCAGAGTGTGGAGGCAGAGGAGCTGCCTCAAGGTTCTCCAAGACCAGCACCTGCTTCACGGTGAAGATCTTCGGCAGCGGCGTTAAAGAAGATACTGAAGAGCACCTGCGAGATTATTTTGAACAGTAGCGAAAACTGAAGTGACTGAAGTGATGCCTGGCTGAGGCACTGGAAAGAAGAGGGGCTTTGCTTTTGTAACCTTTGGTGACCATGATTCTGTGGGTAAGACTGTCATTCAGAAATGCCATACTGTAAACGGCCACGACTATGACAGGAGGACAGCCCTGTCAAAGCAGGAGATGGCTACCGCTCCATCCAGCCAGAGGTCGAAGTGGTTCTGGAAATTTTGGTGGTGCTTGTAGAGGTGGTTTTGGTGGCAATGATAATTTTGGTCACGGAGGAAACTTGAGTGGTCGAGGTGGTTTTGGTGGCAGCCGTGGAGGTGGATATGGTGGCAGTAGGGACAGCTACCGTGGATTTGGTAATGACGGGAGCCGACTGGAGGTGGTGGAAGCTACAGTGATTTTGGCCGCAATCAATCTCCAAATCTGGGACCTACGAAAGGAGGGAACTGGAGGCAGAAGACCCAGGCCCTGTGGTGGTGGAAGCCAATACTGTGCCAAGCCTTAAAATCAAGGTGGCTACGGCTGCTCCAGCAGCAGTAGCAATGGCAGTGGCAGAAGGTTTAGTACTGCCAGGGACAGAGCAGCAGAGGAGAGCCACAGGGGAGAGCCACGGAAGTGACAGGCAAGCCACAGGGTACAACACATTTTTGAACTCAGCCAAGCACAGTGGTGGCAGATCCTGCTGCTACAAAGAAGACATTTTAGACAACACTCATGTGTATGGGCAAAAATCTCAAGAATTGTATTTATTACTGTTTAACAGGTTATTTTAGTTTCTGTTCTGTGGAAAGTAAAGCATTCCAACAAAGGGTTTTAATGTATACTGGCTGTTTTGCTTTTTACCAATGCTGTTGATTGCTAAATGTAATAATCTGATCAAGATGCTGAATAAGTGTATCTTAAAGAAAAGGGCCAGGTGTGATAGTGCACACCTGTAATACCAGCAATCAGGAGGCTGAGGCAGGAAGATCATTGTGAGTTTGTGGCCAGCCTAGTCTACAAAGTGAGCTCAAGATCAGCCTGAACTGCAGTGAGACCTTGTCCTAAAAAAGACAGAAAAAAAAGGGTATGTATCAGTTCGATGTACAAACTGATCTAACAGGCTCTGAACAGGCTGATATGTTAAACGAAAAAGCACTGTATTAGCATATGTTTTCTTTTATGTAAGAAAAAGAAAATAAGGTATATACTCATACTTAATTGTATTTCTAAAAAATACTGAAAAGAAACAAGAAGCCAGTCCCCTATGAGGGGAAGATCAGAAAACAGTGGTGGGAGCAAGACTTGGCCATGAGTACCTTTCTATATAGTCTTGATATCTGAACCATGTGAATATATTAACCATTCAAAAAAACCCTTCTTCCTCCTGTGAGGTTTTGCATTTTTTTTTATTTATTTTTGAGACAGGGTCTTGCGATACAGCTCAGGCTGAATTCACTATGTGGTGAGGTGGGTTGGCCTCAAACTCACAGCAATCCTTCTGCCTCAGCCTCCCAAGTGCTGAGATTACAAGCGTGTGCCACCATGCCCAGCAAAATTATCACTTTCTATGACAACAGTCACTGCTTCCCATCCAAACACAAGCTTTTCTTGTGCTCTGACAAATGTAGAAGCCATTTCTCTGACCCATACAAAGGTGAATAAAGGACATGGTCACACTGCAATGCCTTTATAGAGGAAATTTTATTGTTAATTATTTACCTTAATAGTTTCAGAAAGAGGAACAGATTAGCTCAGTCCAACATGATTGGCAGTTGGCAAAATCTAGTGAAGCAAGTGTCCTGATTGCTAAGGATTTAATTTGGATGCTTTTAATACTTAGCCATCTAACACTTCAAACATAATCCAGAATAAATGCATCGTCTCCTTCCCTTTCCCTTTAACACTGCACCTACCTCACTTCATTATGAAAACACCTTCATTAAATGATTCCCAGAGAAAACTACATCACTTGTTCCCAGAGGACAAGTTCCCTGGGGAACAGAGCCATGAGGACAGTGCACGAAAGAAAATTCAAAATAAAACTCTGTAGGATAATTTACTAATCTAAGGAAACAAAACCTTCCAATATATTAAGAAATAAATCCAGTTACAAACGCACTAATAGGTCTATGTGGAGAGGTTGGTGGAACAACTGAAAACGGCCGGCTATTTACAAGATACACAAGCAGGAACGGTGCACTTAGCCTAGCACTGGCCCTCAGAAGCCGAAAGTGTTCTCTCCGCTGTAGGCCACATACAAGAATCCGTCTTCATCCTTTTCCTTCTCGTAAAGCTGTCCCATAGTTAGGCTTGGAAGAGAAAGAAAAACATAATTATTGAAAATTGAGTCAGGGTGTCAGGAGGAAAAAGCTGGCCTGAGGATGAGGAGTTTGATCCTTGCTGGCAGGCAATAAAAATTAGTCAGATATCAGTGCCTGCTGTAACCTGCAATCTGTTTTGTAAAGGAGCCATGAGCAGATTAGCAGTCAGTACATATAACTAGATGCAAAGGTGGGCATGGCAGCACACACTTGTTGTCTCAGCACTTGGAAGGCTGAGGCAGGAGGACGGCTATGATTCAAGGCCAGTCTGAACTGCATAATGACTCTGTCTCAGCCACGCCACACTGCGCCCATGCCCCCCCCAAAACCCTCAAAAACTGAAGTCTCCATTATCTATCCTAAAAACAGACCCATTTGTCTCACCCTTACAAGTAAACCCATTAAAAAAGAAAAAAGCCAGCTCCTTGATGGGGCTCTGGCTAGTTAGCCCTGAATGTCTCTTAGACAGGACAAAGAAAAAACTGAGCAAAATGAAGAGGCTATGTGGGATGAAGGACCCCATACAACAGCAGACTGGGCTTTTTGAGTCTTGTTCAGGTGGGTTTATTTGAAGATTTGTAAGCTGGACTTGATGTGACAGGCATAAGTGGGCTGTTCTTGTGATAACTCCCCAGGCACAACTGTGCCCCCACAGATCTGTATCAGTACCATCAAAGAGAAGTTATTTCCCTTAAACATAGTGTGTAAAAGCTCCCATTGCATCTGAGATCCAAATAGCCTCCAGAAATAGAGGTTTCTTCTACTAAACGAGTGGGTGGGAAGGCTGGCTTCCTAAAGCCCTAAAACAGATTGCAGTGGAAACTGAATCTGCACTGCCATGAAACTGAGTTGTCCTCGCTCCAGAGTGAGTCTAGTAACACCTGCAACCCCATGCCAGCTCTGGCCATGTGACTGTACTATCTGAGATAAGCAGGACATGCAAACATTTGCTGAGCAGTAGTGTGACACAAGTAGCAGGGTAAGATGCTGGTCTGAGGTCACTAGCCCAGACAGGTCACAAAAATGCTTACATTAGCCAGGCGTGGTAGGCATATGCCCATAATCCCAGCACTTGCAAGGCTGAGGCAAGAGAATCACCATAAATTCAAGGCCAGACATGGCTATACAGTGAGTTTATGTGCAGCCTAAACTACACAGCAAGACCCTGTCTCATAAAGGGGTGCTTTTCCTTCCTTATTCTATCTGCCCCATTTGCATGCAGAGCTCAGGTGGCTACATGGGTAAATTATTCAATAACAATGCAAGGGTGGAAGGATATGAATATGAGATGACCTGTCATTAGCATCTCATACAATAAAAACAGTGCTACCAGGGGTAGTGCATACTTGTGGTCCCAGCCCTCAGGAGGCTGAGCCAGGAGGACTACAATAAGTTCTAAGGCAGCCTGGGCTAAATAGTGAGTACAGGGCCAACCTGTACTACAAATACCTTGTCTCAAAAAAACAAAACAAAACAAAACAAACAAAAAAAAAACAAAAACAAGAAAAACAGTGCTGCCTGGACAAAAAAACAGACCTTAAGATCAATGGAACAGATTAGAAGATGCAGAAACAACTCCAGACATACTCAGCCACCTTATATTTGACAAAGATGCCAAACGCACTCACTGCAAGAAAGCAAGCCTTTTTAATTCGTGGTCCTGCAAAAACTGGCTCTGCACATGCTGAAGATTAACACTAAACTACATTCAAAAGATCAAAGATTTAAATGTGAAAACAGAAACATTAAATTTGCTGGAAGACAGAATAGGTAAAACTCTTAAAGACACTGGTCTATACCAGTGTCTTTATTTGTACTCTACAAAGACTACAAATAAAACCCCTACCACACAGGAACTATCATGAAGAATCAACAAGTGAGATCTCATCTTATTAAAAAGCTTTTGTACAGCAAGAGAAACCACCAACAAAGAGACAACCCATACTGTGGGAAAAAAATGTTTGCCAGCTGTTCCTCAAAGGATTACTATTGCAAACATATAAAGGACTAAAAAATATCAGACACCTCAAATTTAAAGACTCAACCCAAAAATAGGCACCTGAGATGAATACACACTTCTCAGATGAAGAAATACAAACAGCAAATAAATGTATGAAAAACGTTCAACATCACTGGTCACTCGAGAGATACAAACTGAAACAACACTGAGATTCCATCTCACCCTGGAAAGAATGGCTATCATCAAGAAATCAACCAGTAACAAATGCTGGTGAGACTACAGGAAAAGAGGAAGCCTTCTCCACTGTTGGTGAGAGTGTAGACTGGTGCAACCACTGTGGGAATCAGTGTGAAGATTCCTCAAAGACGTAGGACTGGAGGTCCCATTTGACCCAGCTATTCCCCTGCTGGGTATCTTCCCAGAAGAATTAGAAAGACATAGCAGTGATATATGTGCACCCACGTTTATATCTGCACAATTTGTCATAGCTAGATCTTGGAAACAACCCATGCCAATCCACTGAGGAATGGATAAAAAAGATTTGATCTTTTTACACAATGGAGTACTACTCAGCCATACTGAAGGATGAACTGGATACTTTCATAGGTAAATGGATGCAACTTGAGACCATACTCCCTAAGTGACAAATGCACATATGTAAACACTGTATGATCTCCCTAGAGTGAGAAGCTGAAAGAGTTTAAATAAGATCCAAAATGTGTAATAGGGGCTGGGGATATAGTTCAGTGGAATAAGTGCCTACCTGGCAAGCACAAGGTCCTGAGTTTGATCCCCAGTACCACCAAAAACAAACAAACAAACAAACAAAATAAAACACTGGTCCTCAAAATAATAGATATTGTAAAATGGGAAGAAACTGTTCAAAAGCAAAGAGAAACTGGGATGGGGGAATGAAGAAGGGAAAAGCAATATGTGTGTGTGTGTGTGTGTGTGTGTGTGTGTGTGTGTGTGTGTATAAAAGATAGTTAAGATCTCTTAGTTCATTAAAAAAAAGTTTGTGCTAATATTGTTTGGACAATTAAATATCAATATCTTGTACTCTGAGTAACTAATTTAAAGATAATAATATGAAAAAAAAAGATACAAATGTATTAACCATTGTTACCCTCTTATCTTGTTTTAAAATTTTGTTTCTCTTAAAAAAAAAAAAAAGAACTTCCTGGAACAGCATTATTTAATAAAAATTCCTGCTGTGATAGAAATGTTCAATATCACTGCTGTCCAGTACAGTAGCCACAGCTACATTTGGCAAGTGAAATGTGACTCATCTAATTGGTGGGAGTGTAATGTGCTGTAAGTGTAAAACAAGATTTCGAAGAGTATCAAGTAAAATATCTCAATTTTTATTACATATTGAAGTGATAAAGTTTTAGATATGTTTAGATACGTTTTAGATACTATGTTAAATAGTTCAAATTAATTGCACTTTTTACTTTTTTAATGTGGCTACTAGAAAATTTTACAATCATACACAAAGTTCCCGAGCTATTTTAAGGGGCAGCAGCACCCCAGATCACAGGAAGTCTTGGGAAGGGCTGCGGCAGGGAGAGGAAACCGCCTCACTACAGTGCAGTCTCCACCTTTTGGCAAATGGGAATCACTGGGGAACTGTAACCAGGCCACGCCCCACCCCAGGCCGATTACATCAGAATGTCTGGAGGTGGACCTGGACATCAGCATTTCTTTAAATACCTGAAATGATTCTAGGGACAAAGGGTGGGGATTTAGCTCAGCAGCACACAGCCTGCCTGGCAACTGTGAGGTCCTGAGTTCAATTCCCAGTACCAAAAAAAAAAAAAAAAAAAAAAGACCCGTCTCAAAAACAGCAACAACATAAAACAAAACACCAAAGTGGTGAGGATGTAGCTCAGTGGTAGACTGAGTAGTATGCTTGAGGCCCTAGGTTCACTCCCTAGTACTTAAAAAATAAAGACAGTGGTACTTCCAGGTACTAAAAACCAAGGACTACCAAACAAATTGTTCTGGCTGAAAAGGGGCATAACAGACACTGACAAGTTCTAACTGAGTGCCAAAGAAAAACGGGTACTAAGACAAGGCTCTCATGTCAAGATGCACTGAGTACCAAATTCAGTATGTTTCAAAGCATCTGAGTACCAAGTTATGTTCAATCAGAAGTACAAGGAAACAAAATCCAACCTACTGGGCACGCAGTCTATAGCAGGAGGCTGGCCTGCCAGTTTATGACACATTCCATAAGCCTCTGAGAGCACAACCTTTCCTCTCAGAATTCAGAGACCTGGGCCACACAGCACCAAACAGCTCACTTCTGGTAGAGCCAGAGACCCAAAACAGAGGCAGCTCTGCCCCATCTATCCAGCTGTGCCGCCCAGGCTGCTGGCTGCCTGGCCCGGTGACCTGTAAACAGTACCGCAACCCCAAGCCTTCCTACCTATTCCAGAGAGGTGGCTGTGGGAGACCCCCAGAGACAGCCTCCAGTTCCTGATACCAATGCACACCCAACACTGTGGCACCAAGTATTACATGCGCTCACCCCCAGGAGGATGCTGCTCGGCACAGCTGCAGCAACGCCACTTTCCAAACTTCAAGTCTGATGAGGAACACAATCGGAAAGACAGTGGCAGAGGTGAGCTACAGAATCAGTCTGAGCTGAAGTGGAACCCTGACGCCCTCCCCGTCCCTCCACTCGGGATCACACAGATCCGGACAAAAGCCATTCTCCAGTACAGGAATTAAGCAGTAACAAAGGTGGCGTTTGGCAGAGACCACATCCAGGAATGGCCATGCCACTCAGAGGAAACGGTTTTATGCTACTCAAAAAGGAGGCTGGCTTAGACCTTCATGGATGCCCAGCCCCCAAGGAGTCTGCCCTCCACACCAGCCCAGGGCAGGTCATGGAGCTGCGAGACCCAGTGCGACTCATGAGGCGGTCAGGCTGACACACACACCTGGCCAGCCGTCTGCTGTGCTGCCACGTGGTTCCACCAGACCTAGGCGCCCTAGTCTCCTCCCGCAGGGCAGGGTGGGATGGGGAGGTGGGAGGGCTCCTGTGGACTGGGAAGGTGCAGGCTGCAAAGTGAAAGTAACATAGTCCCAGAGGTGTCCAGAGGTTCAAAAATGTAAAGGTGAACTATTTTACATTCTTCTTTGTCAGATTTTTCTCTGATATAAACAAACCTTTGTTCCTTGCAGAAATAAACCCAATTTTTGAAGCGGTACTTAGCCAGAAAAGATCAAAAGTACTAATTTAGCTTATTTCTAAATAAAGAATGAATGGACTATAAAACGTCACAACATCATTTTAAGACTTTTTTTGAGAAGGGTCTCACTATGCAGTCCAGGCTGACCTTGAACTCACTGTGTAGCCCAGGCTGGCCTTGAACACATGGTGATCCTTCTGCCTCAGCCTCCTGAATGCTAGGATTATAGGCATGCTGGGTTTATAGGCTAGGCATATGCCACCACGTCTGGCTTTTTCTTGTTGTTCTGGGTTTTTTTTTAAGACTTCTCTAAGACTGGAGAAGCAAGTGATACATTGTGGCACATGCCCATTCAAAGCCAACCTAGAATACACAGGGAGACCCCATCTCCAAAGAAACAAAAAGACCCCAAGACTTCAGAAGCAACTAAACACTATGGTCTTAAATGGCACTGCTTTTCCCCACACAGAATTCTAACATCATAGAGATACTTTAATTAATAACACACCTGGGGGGCTGGGGATATAGCTCAGTGGAATAAGCGCTTGCCTAGCAAGCGCAGGGTCCTGAGTTCGATCCCCAGTACCACAAAAAAAAAAAAAATAACATACCTGTTCCTATTTTAAACATGGCAGAAAGAAGATTCCTGCCTGTGCTTTAAAAAAGACCAAAAGCCATTGCCAGATCTGGATTTCCCTCTAAGGTCATGCCTGGGAAACCTGACTTAAAACACCAATGTTTCTCTCAGTTCTGCCTGCACCAAGGCACAGTTCCCCTTCTGGGTTGGACTTGATTCTTGGTGCAGGCAACTAGGCAGAGTACTCAACTTTCTAATGCTAAGTGGGAAAAGCAGTTGAAACCCCCTTACTTTTCTGTGTTTTTGATCTTTGTTTTGTTTTTTTTTTTTTGAGACAGCATCTCACTATGTGGTTCAAGTTGGCCTAAAACTCACAGCAACTTTCCTGCCTCAGCTCCCTGAGTGTTAGCATTACAAGAATGTGCCACTACGCCCAGCTGAGATTTCCCCCTTTTTTAAAGGAACTGAACTTGAAAGAATTAAGGAAGTAGAATTCTTAGGGACTTGCCACTGTTTCTAGAATTAGTATTTAGTACTAATGTAAACAATAATCACAACACCCTTCACAGTTACCACCCAACTCCAGCCATAAGACAGAAACAACTGACGTTATTTCCATGATCCCTCTGTGGACCTGTCAGGGGAGGACAAGGGCTTCTGCATGGAACTCGCAGGGATCCCCCTGCCTCAGCCTCCTGAGGGCTGGAATTACAGCTGTGTGCCACCATGACTGGCCTTCTCTACATCTTAAGAGTTGAATCCTGGTCACCTTGTCCTGAAATCCTGACTTAGGGTCCCATGTATTCTGCTTTAGGATGAATTCTCCACAGAGAAAAAAGCAAATGGAACTTGAAGAAATGGCCCTGAAGTAACTTCAGCTGTGCAGAAAAGCACTTTTTGCCTCCAATCCTATTTATTTATTTCTCCAATCTTATTTACACCTAAGGGATAATGGGGAGGGGGCAACTGGAAAGACCGATACCCCTTTTAAGATTACCGTGGAGCCATCAGAGAAACCTTATGTCTCCAGAAAACTGCTTCATTTCAAGAAGTACCAAAGAATTGAAATGAGGAAAAGAAACAATGCCGCATGCCCCAGTCATCTGCTTCCTCCCACTAAGCCACCACCTCCAGGAAGGAGGAAACAAGGGTCAGTAAGGCTCTCTAGAAGTTCCAAGTGGTATGAAAGAAAAGTGACCTCCCCACCATCATAAGGGAGCTGAAGTGATCATGTCTGCCCCAGGCTTCCTCCCCTGGTAAACAGCGCACCCAGCAACATACTCCTGAGCCTGTGAATCGAGGCTAGACAATCCCAAGGGTGACAAAATTACCTCTGGAACATCACAGCTTCCAGAACAGACCAACAGCACCTGCTGGGCAGGTCAGGGCCTCTCCCCTCTTGCTAGACATTGGCCTTAGGAGACAAACTTCTTTTGTCCTATGCTGCCTCCCTACCAAACACCAGGAAGTAGAGGTGGTGGAGACTGGAAAGGAGGAAATTAGACTGAAAAGTAGACAGAACTGTCTACCTCTAGTAGAAACAGATCAGGAATTTGGCTTTGGTGTTTGAAAATTGTCAACAGGAGTATATTCTAATAAAGTGAGCTGGTTTTTAGAAGTATTACTTTGAGGGTAACATGAAACCCAGTTTGGGTCAAGAGGATGAAATGTGGCCAGCAAACAGACTGGCGAGGCAGGCTCGAGAATTTGGTTCCCTATCCAGTCAGAACTGGGAAAAGCCCGACCAAGATGGGAGACAGCCAGTGAAGCCATTTTCTTTTTTTCATAGGAGGCTAAAGCTGAGCTGTCAACTATACCACAAAGAGAATTGTAATGCCCCTGCCTACATTCAGGCCCCAATTTATAATCAAAGATTGCTCCTAGGCAGCACGACAGTCAAAGTGACAGTCAAAGTGGGTGGTGCCAGGGGAGGTTCAAATTTATAAAAAGACTTCAACGTCCTTTACCACTTTTATCAGACCTGAGGATCAGAGAGACACCAACTCTCCCCACAGCAAATAGACAGCGAGCAGGCCAGGGGCTGACCAAAGCTGAACCTCAGCAGGGCCCTCACGCTCCTGGTGGAGCGCAACGGGTTCACCTCATGGGCCACCAGGAAAAAACTCATTTCAGGCCTCAGTTCTAGCTAGGGCTTAAACCTAAGCATGTCCTTACTCACTTGGGTTGCAACTTTGCTGAGGCTGGACTGCTTCTTTTAAATTGAAGTCTTGTTCTATTTTCTAAATCCAAAGTGCACAAGCATGCACTGCTACCATTTATTTTTTCCTAGACCTACTGATATCAGATAACACAAAATCCAGATTTGCACCCTTAAGAGTTTTTAGACCTCTAAAGTTTTGATTTTTGTAAGCAGGCAAGCAGATATGATATTCCAACACACAAGAGCATATCTAGTAAACACATCTCACCTGGACTGTGGCACTGTCTTATCCACAAACAGGAAGATTGCCTTTTCAGAAGGAAGCTGAATCCTTTTCCTGATGATCCACATAAACTGAGCCACAGTGATGTCAGATGGAACCAAGTACTTCCGTTTGTCAATGTCAACAATCTGAGAGCCTGAGACTTTTTCCACAATCACCTGGCAAAGTAAGAAGAGGTCAGGCTTGGATTTCCTAAAGTGAGCAGTCCTGGCCTCACACAGACAGGAAGCTGATGACACAGACAGGGAGCTGATGGACAAAGTGTAGGCAAGTAGGTGGGCGGTAAACCACATAGCATGAGAAAACTTGCCTGTGGCTTTTTAAACCACACACTCTGGAGGTTAAGAATTGATATAAATGTGTTATAGAGAAATGGTAAATGCTTTTCTGTGGTCAATTATCTCTTTCATCCCTGATCTCAACACTTGTAACAGAAACACTGCTATTAAGCTTTTCAATGTTTTAGCTGGACAGCTAGGCGTGGTGGCACATGCCTGAAATTCTAGCATTCAGGAGGCCCAAGCAGGAAGATAACCTTGGGGCTGCCAGCCTGGGCTACATAGTGAGTTCAAGGCCAGCCTGAACGATTTAGTAAGACCCTGTCTAAAAAAAGAAAAAAAAAATCAACTGCCCTAAGTAGACACAAGAGTACATGTAAGGGTTTCATCTGTTACTCCAGGACCCCAGAATGGACCCACACTGTTAGAGATTAAGATCCCAAGAAACAAAAAGAAGTAAGAATAGATGGACTAAAAGGAATCTCTGGCAATCCCAGCCAGCCAAGAACCAAATCCTTCATTTGGCCTGTTGCTTTTTGTTTTGTTTTGTTTTCCTTTTTTTTTTTTTTTTTGAGACAGGGTCTTGCTATGCAGGGCAGTTCAGGCTGACGTCAAACTCAACGGAGATCCTCCTGCCTCAGGCTTGGCCTGTTGCTTCTCTCTGAACAGATTTTTAATTTTTCCCTACAGTTTCCTCTCAAAAGGAATTTTTTTTTACAAGCAAATAGCTCTCATAACAGGTCTTGGTGTCCTCTAAAGATCAGAAAGAATAAAAACTATCTCCTCCAGCAAAAAGGAACATAAGATCAGATTCACTGATTAAAGGGGAAAAGAGCTTATCAGCGGTTTTTCAGATCCTTTTCGGTGAGGCACGATGGCAGCCTCAGGTTGAGGAACGAAAGCCAGAAGATACAGTTAAAGGCGAGTGTCCTGAGACTAAAGCACCACTTACAAGCCCTAAGTGTCAGTCTCCCTCCACCGCCGTTCCCGAAAGCGGCAGTGAACTGTTGCCCTGTCCTAGAACATCGTTCCTTACATAATTGGCGAGGGAGCCCGGCGGCAGCAGGCGGCCCGCTGGCCTAGATCGGAAGATTCAGCACTGGGGCACCCGAACAGCACCAGCCCCGGCCCGCCACGCCCCGGCCCCGGCCGGCCCCTAGCCAAACCCGCCCGTCTGCCGGTGTCACCGGGAGTGGAACCTCCAAGTCAACTGTTGAACGATACAGGGCCCTATCACCGGTCCTGGACGCCAGGGGTGACAGCGGGGTGAGGGGGCGGGGAGTCCACACACTCACCGGAACTCGATCGGGATATTTCGCTCGGATCTTCGCGGATTCTACGCATCTGTGTTCTGAGAGAGAAACACATCGGGCTGACTGTCGCGCCTGCCAGGCGGCAGGTGCTCATTCCCGGGCCCTGAGCCCTCCTCCCCGCTGCGACCTGCGCACGCGACGAGCCCTCGTTCGGGCGTCCTCTCGACCGCTGTCCCGCGTCCCCTCGCTCCCGAAAAACCCGTGGAAGGAGGCAACAAGTCAGCAGACGTCCGCCCGGGATGGCAGGACCTCGGCAACCGAAGCCGAAAGCTCAGCATCCGCCCCGACCGACCCGGCCCAGAGCGGCCCGAGTGGGGGAGGGGCCCACCACCGCCGCTCCAGCCCCCTCATCCCGCCAGCAGTCCAGTGCATACCCAGTGAATGGTCCTCCTTGAACATCCACTTCATGGCGGCGGCGGGAGGGGGACCAAGCCGGCTCTCTGAGCCGTGAAGTTCAACGAACCGACCACAACAACAACAGCAGCGACAGCAAAGACTGAAGACTACACGACAGGCGGGACTTCCGGATGCCCAAGCCTAGCAACTGGCTGGGGGCGTGGCTTCCGGCGCGGCTCGCCCTGGCGTCCCTCCAAGGGGTGGGGCTGCACGTTAAGGGGTAGGGCTTCCGGCGCCGCTCTCCCGCGAGTTGCATAAGGGAGTGGAGCCACACGTGGAGCGGAGGCGGAGGGGTGCCAAGCTAGGAGCCACGCGGGTGGGAGTGGGGACTGTGAGGTTGGCTAAGGGTGAGTCTGTGAGCGATATTGGGGCCTTGGGGGAGGGGAGTTTGAGGAACTGGTGAGGAAGTGGGTTTTAAGGGTGAGGGGGGGCTGAAATTATAGGTTATATTTCATAGGGGAAGTACGGGGCGTTGGTGACAGGGTATTTAGGGTGTGGGCCACCGAAGAGGGGTTTCTAGCGATTGGCATTGGCAGAGGGGCAGTTCAGGGCGTTGATAATTCGGGGAGTGTTGTTTAGTGTGGGGTGACCCGCTGCAGGCTCGAGACCGGGGTGACTGCTTTGCGCGCCTTGTGGGGGAGGGGTACCGGTAACAACCCGGAAGTCTGCTTCGGATCCCGCCATGATGGCTTCCCTCGGATCGAGGGATTCGTTTAAACCCCGTTTCGTGCCTTCATTCGTGAGTACATGCTTTGTGAGGAAATTGGTTTTATTTTAAAATTTTAAATGCTTGTTAGTATTGTACTCGACGTGGTGAGGCATTATACGTACAAAACTCTTTTAAGTTCTTTATATGCTCCCCCCCGTGAATAAATATTTAAACATCCAAGAAGGAATCATAGATGTGTTAGAGGAGTGTAACATCAGTAGCTACAGAGACTGCTTGCTTTTAATTCAGAGGCAGAAAGTTGTGCTCTTTAGGCCCAGACAATTCCCCCGGGAGCTGGTCATGAGACAGATTTCCTCATCTGGCAGTGGGAATGGCGCCGCAATCACGGCTTGGTTCCCGTGTCACGTGCCTAGGCCTACACCTTGAGGTTCTCCCGTCAGTGATGTTTCTTGCAAGCAGAGTCACCAGTCTGGTCTTGGTCACCATTTGTTTATGAGCTGGTGAGCGTGTAACAGGAATATGCACTTAATTAGGCACATGATTCCTGCCGTGTGTGTGTGATGCTGATACATGCATCGGGCCTGTATGTTTGAGCATTGTTGTACATTCATTTCCGACTGTTGAAATACCTCAAGGATGCTTTGGAATCCTGCTTCATTCTAAAAGTATTTTTGTTACTTTAAGGTTGTAATCCAGGGCCAGAGATGTGGTTCGGTGGTAGATCACCTGCCTGGCACCCTGGAGGACCTGGGTTTGATCCCCAGGATACCTCCCACCCCCAGATGCAAACCTTTGCCTCAGAAGGCTACGGGGAAGAATGAAATTTGTTGCACAAAGTACTAAGATTGTGTATGTGAGCAATCAGAATAGGTTTTTGTTTGTCTTAAATGAAGTGGAAAAGTCTTTGATTTCATTCTTAGAAACTGATGTTATTGCGGGGGCGGGGTGGGGGGCGGGGTATAGCTTAGTGGCACAAGTTCCTACCTGGCAAGCTTAAGGTCCTGAGTTTGATTCCTGCTATCAAAAAAAGAGAAAGAAAAAGAAAATTGATGTTATTGCAAACAAGAACACTGTTTGAAGTACTAGAGGTAAACATCAGCAAAATAGACAACAGCCTTCCTATCCTGGCGTTTGTATTCTAGTAGCACAAGACCAAAAGAGAAATACGTCAGGTAATGGTAGGTGCTATTTAGAAAAACAAAGAGGGAGGATGACTGTAGAGTGGTGGTGGGATGGAGTGCTAATTAGGTAAGTAGTTGGTGTGCGCTGCGAATATAAAAACAAATGAATTTGGGGCTCGATAAATGGAAGGGTATTACTAGGAGATAAAGTCAAAAAGATACAAGACAACGTTGGAGCTTTTAACTCTATGCAAAGAACATTGAATTCTTATTAGAATGAGAGAAGTAGAGAGCAGTGTTGTTGTGGGGGTCTCACTCTGTAATTCACACTGGCTTTAAACTCACTAGCCCAGGCTGGTGTTGAACTCATGGCAGTCCTCCTGCCTCAGCCTTCCAAGTGCTGGGATTACAAGCATTTACCACCACACCGAGCAAGTAAGTAGAAGTTTTAAGCAGAAGTATACTAAGTATTGACTTTAAAATGATCAGTCTGAGCTAGGAGTGTAGCTCAGT
The DNA here is from genome assembly GCA_004027595.1 of Dinomys branickii. Classification (NCBI taxonomy): domain Eukaryota; kingdom Metazoa; phylum Chordata; class Mammalia; order Rodentia; family Dinomyidae; genus Dinomys; species Dinomys branickii. Next base: position 55,634 of record PVLD010007014.1, read on the forward strand.
GGCAGAGCATGTACTTAGGTTATGCAAGCCCTGAGTTCAATGAAGAGGCTATTATGATAATCCAGGTTGAAAGAGAATGTTGGCTTGGATCAAGATGGTATCTGTGAAGGTCAGGGGAAATAATTGTATTCTGAATACATATTGAAGGTAGAGCTGACAAGATGTTTTGATAGATTCCATGTGAGGTGTGAAGGGGGAAGGTAAGGGTTTTAGGAAGGATGGAATTGTCACCCCGTGAAATAGAGTGGGGCCAGTTAATGGGTGAGAATCAAGTTTGGTATTAGATACATTATGAGACCCCCCAGAAGACATACATCTAAGGTGTACAGTAGGATGAATGGCTCTATAAGTCTCAATTTCCTGAGAGAAGCAATTAAAGCAATTAAACTGATCAGATTTAGCTAGAGAGTGAAAAAAGGAAAATGCCCTTTCAGAATCAGTAGAGGAGTTAGAAATTGGGCTCAGGGCTGTGGTGGAGCTCAATTGTAGGGTGCACCTAACGTGCACCAGGCCCTAGGTTCAGTTCTCAACACTGAGGAGAGGGCGGGGAAGGGAAGAAAAGAAATTGGACTCATGATTTCTGCTTACTGAACAGGGAAGCAGAAATTAACCTGTAATCCCAGCAGTGGGGAAAGTGAGGCAGGAGGGTTGCTGTGAGTTTGAGGCCAGCGTGAGCTACATAGCAAAACCCTGCCTCAAAAGTGACCCCCCCAAAAAAAAATGCCCACAAAGGCTAGGATAGGACAAAGGAACTAAAAAGTGTGATGTAGATAAATGTCAAGGTAAAAGAAACCATTGGGAAGCTTTGAAGCTAGCATTGAGGAGTTGTAAATTTACTTGAGAATTCTTAAGTTCCTGATAGGAGACTGAGTATTACATCGTGTCGTTTTAAGAGAATGACTTTCTTGTGCTTTTTGTTCAGCTCAGCCATGGCTCGTGGTCCCAAGAAGCATCTGAAGCGAGTGGCAGCTCCAAAGCATTGGATGCTGGATAAATTGACCGGTGTGTTTGCTCCTCGTCCATCTACCGGTCCCCATAAGCTGAGAGAATGTCTGCCTCTCATCATCTTCCTGAGGAACAGACTCAAGTATGCCCTGACAGGAGATGAAGTAAAGAAGATTTGCATGCAGCGCTTCATTAAGATCGATGGCAAGGTCCGAACTGACATAACCTACCCTGCCGGCTTTATGGATGTCATCAGCATTGACAAGACAGGAGAGCATTTCCGTCTGGTCTATGACACCAAGGGCCGCTTTGCGGTTCACCGCATTACACCTGAGGAAGCCAAGTACAAGCTGTGCAAGGTGAGGAAGATCTTCGTGGGCACAAAGGGGATCCCTCATCTGGTAACCCACGATGCCCGCACCATTCGCTACCCTGACCCCCTCATCAAGGTGAATGACACCATCCAGATTGACCTGGCGTCTGGCAAGATCACCGACTTCATCAAGTTCGACACTGGGAACCTGTGTATGGTGACCGGCGGTGCTAACTTGGGGAGAATTGGCGTGATCACCAACAGAGAGAAGCACCCTGGCTCTTTTGATGTGGTTCACGTGAAAGATGCCAATGGCAACAGCTTTGCCACCCGGCTCTCCAACATTTTCGTCATCGGCAAAGGCAACAAGCCGTGGATTTCTCTTCCCCGAGGAAAAGGAATCCGCCTCACCATTGCTGAAGAGAGAGATAAGAGGCTGGCGGCCAAACAGAGCAGTGGGTGAAATGGTCTCTAGGTGACATACTGGAGAGGTCTCTGCTTAATTAAAGATGATAGAATGTGATGTAAAAAGAGTGAGTGTCCTTTTCTTTTAAATAATTGAAATAAAACCACGAAGATCAGCTTCCTCACATGGCATCTTAGGGAGGCTATGGTATTTCATACACCTAACATGTATTTTCGGGGGGGTAGCAGGACTTGAACTTGGGACCTTGCACTTGCCAGTCATGCTGTGCCGCTGAGCTACATCCTAGCCCCATGTATTTTATACACTTTAGTCACTTCCGTGTTTCAGCAGTCACTTAGCTGCACCGTGTTTCCTTCTGTTGAAAGAAAGCTCTGGAGGTAAAAGTTTCTCCTTAACACAGAAGCCTGGCATAGTGTTGCATGTCTTTAAATAGCACAGAAGGCCTGGGCTACCTTCAGTGAGACCCTGCCTCAAAAAAAAAAAGGCTGGAGATGTATCTCAGGTTGGAGACGTAATTCACCATCAGAATACATATATATATATATATATATATATATATTTTTTTTTTTTTTTTTGTATTAAGCGTGACAAGGGTGGGCATGGTAGCACATGCCTGTAATCCCAGCCCTCCAGAGGCTGAGGTAGAATCAATTCAAGGCGAACCTGAATTGCATATTAAAATCTTGTCACAATAAGACCAAAAAAAAGTGAGCAAGGGGTGATCTAAATAACAAATGTAAAATACTACAGTGAAAGACAAACTGCCATTAATCCCCCCCTTAAGCTTCCCCTTGATTTCCATCATGCTTAGCACCTTCTGCAGCAGTTCTGGAAACCCTTCAAAGTGGTAAAAGAAAAAAAAAATGCTAGTGCCAAGTGTTTCTTGAAAAGCTAGAGTGTAGAAACGTGTGACCTCTTCAGAGTTGAAATGGCATTGATTTTTTGAGGTGATCACGTGAGGTGGTTCAGGCGTTGCATTCACTAGCCCACCTTTGTCAGTTTGCACCTTGCATGTTGTGGCCCCACAAAAGATTTCAGGAGAGAATGATAGTACTGGATCAGAGGATAGGTCAAAAGCATTTTAGAGCAGACAACATTGTCCTCAGATTGTGGTAAGGACATTTTTTTTCAAATGAGCACACTTCGATGTATGTTGGTAGCATTTCAGTTGTCTTCCTCAAGAGCTCCCCCTTTTGGGGGGGGGTCTTTTTGAGACAGGGTCTCCCTGTGCGGGTCAGGCTGACCTTAAGCTCATTTTGCAGCCCAAGCTAGTCTTGAAATTGCATCTGCTTCGGCTTCCCAAGTGCTGGGATTACAAGCGTGCGCTATCACGCTGGGCAAGAGCCTCTTTCAGATTGCCTTGAAGTAGGGTTTACTACTAGACCGAACTGAGCGCAGACCTGTCTCCCGACAGCAACGTGATAAGATACCTCAGGGCCTTTTGATGAACTTGGTGGTGGACAGGTTTTTTAAAATTACGTGACAGAAGGTAACAAATGCATCGGAAGGAGCTATCCCTCTGTCCCTCCAAGAGCCAGGAGATTGTGACCGGTTCACTGCCACCCTTCTGTGGAACCTGGCTTTTTGGTCTTGCCCCAGGTTCACTTGAACGGTTGGATTTCAGTATAAACCGTATGAGGTATTAATAGATGACCAATAAGAAGACTCACTTCGGGTCAACTTTTAACGAATATTTTATCTTACACAAATGTTACGTTAGTGAACGGCAACGTGCTGCTTCTCAGCGTCTCAAGAGACGCACACGCCACGTAAACCCCAGCCTCCGTTCGCCCCACCCCTGCAACAGCCCCGCGTCCTTCCTATTGGCTCCTCGCGGCAGTCCGTTGCCGTGGAGACCACAGCGATGGCAACCAGGAGAAGCCAAACTTGGTCATCCCTTTGGAATCGCGCGGGAGCCCCACAGCGCGAGCAGACCGCGCGGCGCTCATGGCGCTCTACGAGCTCTTCTCCCACCCGGCAGAGCGCGGCTATCGCGCGGGGCTCTGCTCCAAGGCCGCGCTGTTCCTGCTGCTGGCCGCCGTACTCACCTACATCCCGCCGCTGCTGGTGGCCTACCGGAGCCACGGTGAGCCTGCCCTGGCCGGGCGCGACACCGCTCCCCGCGGGCGGCCCGCGGCCCGGCCGGGCCTCCTGACCGCCTCCCGTCGCCCTCTCTAACTCAGGGTTTTGGCTGAAGCGCAGCAGTTACGAGGAGCAGCCGACCGTGCGCTTCCTGCACCAGGTGCTGCTCGTGGCCCTGCTGCAACCCGAGCAGGGCGGCTTCCTCGCCTGGAGCACGTTCCCCGCCTTTAACCGGCTGCAGGGGGACCGGCTGCGCGTCCCGCTCGTCTCGGTGCGTGGTTCCCGACCCGGCGGGCCGGGGTGGACGGGGCGCGGCCGGGGACCTCGCCTGGATCCTAGACGCTCGCGGGCCGTGGCGGTCCTAGCCCGGCCTCTGTGGCGTGCGCACGTTTACTTTCAAGAGCTGATCGGTTGTGTCGTTCACTTTCTCCCACGCGCCCGCGATCTCCCAGAAAGTTGTGTGTCCGCGGACGGACTCCAGAGCCTGGGGCCAGCCGCTCTCTGCCCTGGGTATTTCCGTGTGTGCGGGCTGGTGAAAGGGGGCACACGTGGCTCTAGGGCCCCTGAAGGCCGAGCTCTGTTAGGCTAACTCCAACCCTCTCTAGGATCTGAAAGGCAGGAGTTTTTACGCAGACAGGATCCGTGGAAGCCAAAGAGCTGATTGGTTACGCCACCTCGGTCCAGCTTGTGCCCTGGCCAAACTGCACTCGCCTGCCCTTATCTCTCTCTCTCTCTCTCTCTCTCTCTCTCTCTCTCTCTCTCTCTCTCTCTCTCTCTCTCTCTCTCTCTCTCTCTCTCTCTCTCTCTCTCTCTCTCTCTCTCTCTCTCTCTCTCTCTCTCTGTCACTCTCTCTCTCTGTCTCTCTCTCTCTCTCTCCTGGAAGTGAATTCAGGACCTTCCGCCAGCCAGACAGGCGCGGTGCCGCTGAGCTACGTCCTGGCCCTACCTGTGTCTCTTTATCTGCTGCTCCATCCTGCGGCTCTTAATAGCATTTTACTGTCTGCAGTTTAGTATTTGGTGTAGCTAATGCTTCCTTCAATCACCTTCTTTCCACTGAAAACATTTTCCTTTAGAAGTTTGTACGAAACATCTGGGTTTCCTTTCTGCAAAGTTGAATCTCTTCAGGTAATCTCTCATGTGACTGGCTGACAAGGCAAACTTGTGTGACTAGAGAAAAAGAATTCAGATTTTTTCCAGCAATTAACAAAGGTAAAAAATTTTAAAACATGACTCATAGCCGGGTATGGTGGCACACGGGTGTAAGCCCAGCACTTGGGAGGCTCAGGCAGGAGGATCATTGGGAGTTTGAAACCAGCTGGGAACTCGAGACCCCGTCTCAAAAAGATAAATATATAGTATAAATAACTACAGACAAAATATGATTCAGATTACTTGAAATATTTCTTAGTTCTTTCTGATTACAAAAGTGTAGACTCACTGGCAAATATTAGAGTTACAGTGCTGGACATGGTGGTGCTTGCCTATAATCCCAGCATTTGGGAGGCTGAGGCAGGAGGATCACTGTTAGTTGGAGGCCAGCCTGGACTACATAGTGAGTTCAAGGCTATCATGCACTACAAAGGAGACCTTGTCTCAAAAAACAAGCAAAAAACAGTTATAGGTATACATTAATGTCAGAAGATTAAAGCTCAGTTTGGTGCATGTATCAATAATTCCTAATCAACTTTATTCTTTTTTTTTTAAGGTCTGCAAAGTATTTCAGGATGTGGGAATACTGTGATATATTTAACCCATTCCTTGGTAGATACTTGAGTTTCTTCAAGTTTTCACTATTAGGGACAATATTTCAATGAGTAAGATTTTGACTAAGTGTTATACTGTATTGTTTTTTATCATTTGCCTGATTGACAGATGGGGACTCTAGATCTCCTATGTTGCCCAGGCTGGTCTCTTAATTCCTGACCTCAGGCAATCCTCCTACCACAGCCTCCACAGTAGCTAACCCTACGGGGGCTATGCCCATCACTATGCCCAGCTTAATTCTTAAGTATCCAATTGTAAAGAATTGGAGTAGAAGCTGTTGAAATTGTGTAAGTATCTGGGAAACTCAACAAGCAAATAAAGTGATTATTAACTACAGAGAAAGAAAAAATAAGAAAAGCTGGGCATGGTGGCCCACACCTGTAATCCCAGCACTTGAGAGGCTGAGGCAGGAGGATCGTTACAAGTTTGAGGCCAGCCTGGGCTACAAAGTGAGCTCAAGGCCACCCTGAACTGCATAGCGACACCCTGTCTCAAAAAAAAAAAAAAAAAAAAGTGAGGAAGGAAAAAATCAGGAGTTGTGAGTAGAAATGACATAGGCTTAGTTACGTGAATTCTGAATATTCCCAGGCCAATACTTGAGTTTAACTCCCTTGGGGCTGAGAAGGAGGGGCGCTGGTGAAGGGAAGGCGGCTAAGTCTTCATCTCCCCTTTCCGGAACCTCAGAGAGAAGGCCTAAGCTGAGACTGTAGGGAAGACCAACGTGAACATTTGAAGACCTGCGGGGATAGCGCTAAGCACAGGAAGCAAGGAAATGAGATGAAAATATTTGCTGTGGAAGCCACATGTTTTCTGTAATATTGAATTCTTCAACCAATCAGGTCTTTTGAGATTAGTATTAAGTAGCAGTAGAAGGCTATGAGTGTAGCTCATGGTCCAGCAGATGCATCCCTGAGGCCCTGGGTTCAGTCCCCAGCAAATGGTGGTTAAAAAAAAATAATTAGGGCCAGAGATACATTTCTTCTCTTTTCTCTTCTTTTCTCTCTCCTCTCCTCTCCTCTCTTCTCTTTTCTTATCTTTTTCCTTCCTTCCCTCATTCCTTCTTTCATTCTTTCTTTCCCTGGAGACCAGATCTCGTGATGTAGTTCAGGCTGGCCTTGAACTCACTATGTAGCCCAACCTGGACTCAAATTCACAGGGATCCTCCTGCCTCAGCCTCTCTCTCTCTCTCTCTCCCTCTCTCCCTCTCTTTCTCTCTCTCTGTTATAGGTGTGCGCCTTTGTGTCTAGCGGAGACAGACAGTAGCTCTTTCAGTGGTTCCTCACTGACCCTTGCTCATTTTTATTCTTATCTGAGATCACAGTGCCCTATAGGGCAGAGTGACTGCCCGAGAACTAGTGTGGAGGTAGACTTAGGGTTTTGTTGTAGGTTTGCTTTTGTTTGTTTGTTTTGCAGTGCTGGAGATTAAGCCCAAGGCCTTACACATGCTAAACAAATACTCCACCCTGAGCCATGCGCCTAGCCCGAGGGAGATGCACATTTTACCGTATATTCACCGTACTCCTGTTCCACATTTCATATATTTCTTCTCCAAAAGGGAAATGGACTTTGGGGGATGTGCCAGTGTGGCTCCATGGGAGGCACCTGCCTAGGAGGCGCAGGGCCATGTGCTCATCCCTACATCGAAATAGCTTGCTTGTTTTACATTAAAATAGCATCCTGCCTGGCATGGTGGTGCCTCTGTCATCCAGCACTCAGGAGGCTGAGCCGGGAGGGTTGCCATGAGTTCGAGGCCAGCCTGGGCTACATAGTTCAAGGCCAGCGTGAACTATGGAGACCTTGTCTCAAAAAAAAAAAAAAGATAGCATTTGGTGTCTTGAATTTTGGTAGCAGTTTTTTTTCTTTACATTTGTATATTCCTCTCTGTCAGCCTACACTTGTGGTTGTTTGAGTAAAAGAAATGGTCGTGAAATTTTCTAATAATTATGAAAATAAAAGTCACCAGTGGGTCTCACTCTTCTCATTTTCACTTGTACAAGTTGACCTCTTATCTCTATAAACAGACCCTTCGCTGAAAGCCCCGCCCAGGGTCTCTCCCTGCTTCTTTATACAGGTCCTTTTTTTTTTTTTTTTGTCTTTTTGAGACAGGGTCTCACCAAGCAGTTCAGGCTGGACTTGAGCTCACTTTGTAGCCCGGGCTGGCATCAAACTCACAGTGATGCTCCTGCCTCAGCCTCCCAAGTAAAAGTGCTGGGATTACAAGTGTGCACCATGGCCTGGTGTCAAGTTCCAATTTTAAATCTAAGAAGCCAAGGCAGCCTCTTTTAAAGCACCCAGACCGTCCTCTTTACTACTGTTGTCCTTAACGTCTTGTCATCATCCTGTTGGTGCTCAGAGCCTGGCACATGGACTCTACCACTGAGCCACACCCCCAGCCTGGACAATTTTACACTGTTAGTACAAGACAAGACCCAAACTCCTTTTTCTTGGTCTTTTTTTCATTCTACGTGAATGTCTATTGATAAGTTATGATCTCCTTTTCAACAGTCTTTCTCAGCGAAGAATTTTTTTCCTGGCTGAGTTCTTGACTTAGGAATTATTTGGAAGCATGTGATAGCAAAAAAAGTGAATTAGAAGATACGCTAGAGAAGAAGACTGCAACAGCAAGCCAAAAGATATCTGGGGCCCTTGCCAGGCATGGTGGCGCACGCCTGTAATCCCAGCACTCCAAGAGCTGAGGTAGGAGGATTGTTGCAAGTTCAAGATCAGCCTCGGTCACAAAGTGAGCTCAAGGCCAGCCTGAACTGCACTGCAAGACCCTGTCTAAAAAAGACAAAAAGTAAAGTAAAATAAAATAATAAATAAATATATATATATATATATATATATATATATATCCCTATTTATCTAAATTAAATGCACCTGCTTCTACTTCCATTAAAGTTTTTGTGCATAAGTGACATGAATGTGTGAAACTGTTGCTCATAGTAAACAGGCCTACAAATCAACAGGAGAGTCAAAGAAATCACACATCTGCCCAGTGGAATGTGACGTGGGGATTGGTTCGTTGGTGCTGAGGACTGAGCCCAGGGCTTCCCCGTGTGAGCTGCACTCACAAAGCCGCTGTTTGCTTTTAATGAGGTGGATCTATGGATAGTGAATGGGGTCCTCTCAAAGAGAAATTGACGCATATAAAAAGCAAAAAGTTGTGTCTAGTGTGTTTCTATTTCTACAAAAATAAAAATAATAGAAAACACAAAGGAAAAAGAGCAAGGGCCAGCAGGGAAGGGTAGCTCAGGATCTGCACTGCCGCTGGGAGCTCTGGACTGCTCTGGGAGGAAACAGTAAACTGACAACATTGCTCCTGGGAAAGGACCTGGATTACTGCGATTCAGGTGGGAGAGTCATTTTTCACTCTTTCATACCTTTTAAATTTTGTGCCACAGGAATGTAATGCGTATTTAAGGTTTCTTTTTCTTTAATGTGTTTATTTTTGCAATGCTAGGGGTTTAACCCAGAACACTGCACATGCGAGGTAAGCAGTCTGCCACTGAGCTCCCCTACCTCTCAGATTTTACAATATTAATGATATTTGAAATATCAATATTAAAATATTAATAATAGTTATATTTAAACAGATAAAGTACCCATATAAAACAAAGGCAAGCAAGCTGGCATGCTGGCGCATACCCGTACCCCACACTTGGGAGGCAGAGGCAGGATTGCTGTGAGTTCAAGGCAGACTGAACTGCACTGCGAGACCCTGTCTCAAAAAATAAAACCAAGATGTTAAATTGAGTTGCTTGTGACTCAGCACTGCCCTTCTCTTTCCCTGGGAGAACTGAGGAAATAGCACCAGTGGCCATGGGCAGATACGCGGATAAACACGGGCTTGCACACACTGACTCACTTTGCCTTAGGCGCGTGGATAAGCTCTGTGTCTTAGGTAATATATTTAATGCCCCTGCACGGTACTTGACCTGCAGTAACTAGTGTTAGCTATTAATTTTTAAGGATATACTATACCTTTAATCCTCGCAGTAACCCCGGGGGGGGGTCGTGCCCCCATTTTACGGATGAGGAACAGAGGAAGAACGTGGTTCACTGTAGCTTTCAAGTGAAGAGGGTCTGTTGGGAACTTAATATAAGTTGTTTGTATTTTAAACTCCTAGTCTTATTAAAACAATTCTTCCTGTGAGACAGAGTCTCTGCCATATAGTGCAGGCTGGCCTTGAACTCACTTATGTAACTCAGGTTAGCTGCTAATTCACGGGGATCCTCTTGCCTCAGCCTCCCAAGTGCTGGATTGCAGTTGTGTGCTACCACACGTGGCTGTTTTTTTAATAATTAATTAATTAATTAATGTTTTCAATATTAAATATTTCCTTCTATAATTCATACTCATTACATTTTTAAAATTCTAAGAGTGAAATTTATATGACATAAGATTAGACATTTTTATTTACTTACCTGTTTTGTTGAGACAGGATCTCACTTTGTAACCCCAGATGACCTTGAACTCATGGAGATCCTCCTGCCTCAGCCCGCCAAGTGCTGTGATTTTTTTTTTTTTTTTTTTTTGAGACAGAGTCTCACTATGTAGTTCAGGCTGGCCTTGAACTCACTTTGTGAGCTAGGCTAGTCTTCAACTCACAATGATTCTCCTGTCTCAGCCTCCTGAGTGCTGGGATTACAGGCAGTGCTGGGATTATAGGTGTGTACCACCACACCTGGCCCAAATGCTGTGATTGTAGGCCTGCTACATCATGCCTGGATAATAAAAGTAAACATTTTAAAGGGAACAATTCAGTAGCATTTAGTACATTCACGATGTTGTACAATCATCACCTTTATCTGGTTCCAAAATATTGTCATTAGGGGCTGGGGAAATAGCTCACTGTCAGAAGCATCTGCCTGGCAAGCGCAAGGTCCAGAGTTCGATTCCCAATACCCCCCCCAAAAAAAACAAAATATTGTCATTACTTGGAAAGAAAACCCATAGAGCAACCACTGACAACTACCAATCTGCTATCTCTGGCTTTACCATTAAGGATATTCCACCAAAGTGGGATGATACAATATGTGATTTTTGTGTGTAGTTTTAATACATCAGCATAATATTTCCAGAGTCATCCAAGTTGTAGCGTATGTCAGTGCTTCATTCTTTTTGACGGCTGGATAGTACTCCATTGTATGGACATACCCAAAGTTTGTTACCCATTCCTCAGCTGGTGGGCATTTTGTCTGCTGCCACTATTGTGAATAGAGTTGCTATGAACGAGCCTAAATAAATATTTAAGTCTGTTTTCAGTCGTGTGGGAGATACACCGAGGGGTGGGATTGCTGGCCATATGGCTGTTCTATATTTAACCTTTTGAGGAACTGCCAAACTGTTTTCCACTGTAGGAAAGTTTTTCAATTTTCTAACTCTGACCATAAAGCCAGACTGGCTCCAGCCTGTGTGAGAAACTGCTGCCAGGAGTGGTGGTTTTTAGATCAAGGTCTGAGCAAATACTGGGGCGGGGTGGGGGGGGTGCTGCTAATTTGGAAAATTGCTTGAGAAGTCACGGCATTGCTTCTGCTTGAGGGGTTCACCTCACACAGCATCTCTCAAGTCCCTATGTTTTTAACGCCTTCAAGTCTAGTTGTTAACTAGAGAAGAAAAAAGCCCAGGGACCTTCCCCCCCCCCCCAGTAGAGGATGACATGGCTCTTTAAGGCCTTGGCAGTGGCAGAAGCCAGCCGAGCCTGAGCCTGAGGCAGGGTGCTGCATAGTACCCCGCGTTCCCTTCGGCTCCCTAACACCGAACTGCACCTTCCTACTTAACAAGCGGCTGCAGAGTGCTGTTTGCATACCCCGTGCAAATGTCAGGAGGGTTACTAGCGTGAAAACTTGCCCAAGAGGCCTCACAATGTCAAAGAAAACCGCAGAGGCAGCAGTAAAACAACACACCAGCCAGATGTTGTAGCGCTCACCTGTAATCTCATCATGACTGGCTTTGATTTATTTTTAAATTTTTATTTTGGCTTCTTTTTCTTTCAAATTTTAAAATTTTTTTTTCTTTTTAAGACAGGGTGTCACTGTGTAGTTCAAACTGGCCCTGAACTCGATGTAGTCCAGTCTGGCCTCAAACTCCTGATGATTCTCCTGTCTCAGCCTCATGATGACTGGGATTACAGGTGTTCATCACCATGCCCAGCTATGAATTATTTTTTTTAATTTGATGTCATCCGCATGTTTGATAGTACAAAGACAGATTTATGTGGAAAAGTATTGGTGTCATCAACTGAGTTGAAATGTGATTCAAGGGCCAGGGGTATAACTCAGTGGCATAAGCATTTGCCTGGCAAGCCTGAGGTCATGAGGTCAAATGTGATTCAAAAGAATTGGGGTAGCTGGGCATGGTGGGGCACGACTGTAATCCCAGCACTCCAGAGGCTGAAGTAGGAGGATTGCTGTGAGCTCAAGGACATCCAAAACTGCAAAGTGAGACCCTGTCTCAAAAAGACAAAAAGCAAACAAACAAACAAAAAAAGAATTGGAGTGTTCAAGTTTTTAAAATCTTTGGCTCAATTTATTTTGGTTATATTTCTATGTGAATAAGCATATCTGCTATCAATGCACCAAATCTAAAAGCTCTTTCAGGAAGTAAAAACATAAGTGATTAGAACATATTGTCTTAGTAACTGGAAGTATTTATTTCATACTGGTGTGTAAAATACAGTGTATTTTATAATTGTTGCCATTTTAGATTCACTGAAATACAGTTGGCAACGATTTGGTGAATCTAGGAACCGTGAAGTGGCAGCTTCTACTTTGCCAAAGGCCCAAAGGCTGGTGCCAAAGTGTATTTTGAACATAAAAAGCAAAAAGAAGGTGGAGCACTGTGGGAGGCTGAGGCGGGAAGAGCAGAGGTGTGCCTTAGTGCGGAGGTCCTTGGTTCAATCTCTAGTCCCACAAAAGAGGGAACTGGGGGGAAAGAAAAAGGAAAACATGGAGAACTCGTGGAGGACAAGCATATGAAATGCTACGGTCTCGCTATGCAATGCAGGCTGGCCTTAAACTCACTTATGTAGCCCAGGCTGGCCTCTAACTCACTGCAGTCCCCCTGCCTCAGCCTCTTGAGTCCTGGGATTACGGTTGTATACCACCATGCCAGGCCATATTTCAATTTTCTATGCAATTGCAAGTATGTTTATTAAAACAAAAAAAATAAGAAAACACCAGTAACCAAATGAGACAGACACCCACGGGTTACTGCCGCCGCAAGTTCCCGTTCTGTGCGCCTGTGCGAGCCCCCAGGACGACACGGAAGGGCCGTGCGTGCTGTGCGTCTCTCCCCGTGCTGGCCCAGCCACACCTCTTAGCTTCCCTTCCCTTTCCACGTGGGAGGCCAGGCCAGTGGGTCACTGTACGTGCAGCAGCGACGCGGACTCTTCCCAGACTTATTACAGACCAGGACCACTGGCTCTCTCTGGGTTTCCTAGACTCGAGAAGAAGACAGGAACCAGGACGGGAAGTCGGACGTGCTGTACTTTAAGCTGGAGCTTCCCCTGCAGCCCGCTGAGCACGTCCTCGCGGTGCAGCTCATCCTGACCTTCTCCTACCAGCTGCACGTGAGTCTGTCCTGAGGGAGCCCCGCCCCGCCCGCCTTCTGCTGTCTGGGAAGAGCGCCCCGTCCTGGGCTGTCCCTGGGAATGTAACCCGGGCAAATGGCTGTTCTGTCAATGTACATGAGTGAGAACTAGCTAGGAGGGGTCTGGGCCGAGTGCTTCCCACAGGCCTGAGCCAGGTATGTGAAGACTCGGCCTCAGCCGCAGACAGGTGACCCCTGAACCCAGAGCCCTTCAGATCCGGCAGCAGGTGGCATTGTCTCCTCCTGATTTCAGAGGATGTCCACGTTCGTGATGCAGAGCATGGCCTTTATCCAGTCCTCCTGCGCGGTTCCCGGGGCCCAGCTGTATGTGAACGGCGACCTGAGGCTGCAGCAGAGGCAGCCGCTAAGCTACAGCGGCCTGGACCTCCGGTACAACGTAAGGGTGCCGGGCATCCCGCTCCAGTCTGTTCAGCATCCTCTTTGAAGAGGGAGAAAGGAAAGTTGGAAGTGGCATTTCTCTGTGGGGAGCACAGACAAACATTCTTGCCATGAATTCTTTCAAAAATGTGTTCACACCTGTGCATAGAGAGAAAAATGTCTTTATTGACTAAATTGCTTATTGTTTTCCAAGTGATCGTGTAAAATTTTTTCTTTTTGGGTCTTTTTGAGACAGGGTTTCACTATGCAGTTCAGGCTGGCCTTGAACTCACAGTAATCCTCCTGCCTCAGCCTCCCAAGTGCTAGGATTACAGGTGTGCACCACCATGCCCGGCTGTGTAAAACATGTTAAAAATAATGCTGGCCACCATTTATTGAACACATAATATGCCAGCGCTGAATTAGGAAGTTTACGGTTGGGTGCAGTGGGCTACACTGGTGGCCCCAGCCCTGAGGAGGCTGAAGCAGGAGGACTACTTGAGACCAGCCTGGGCAATATAGCAAGACCCCAGGGGTAAGGGGTAAGAAAGGTTTACACACATCTTACTTGCTCATTCCGGCAGCCCCCGGAGGTGCCCACACTTGTCATTTCCCAGCTCTTGACTGTCTGTCCTCTTCCTGTGATCCAGCCGCTCTGGCCCCTCAGTTCCCTGAACCCACGGACAGCGCCCGTCTGGGGGCTGAGCGCTTGCCTTCCCTCCGCCAGGGTCCATAGCTTACGGGGCCGCTTGTTCTGGCCCTGAGGGAGGTTCTTCCCTGACCTCCTCCCCGAACAGGCTTCTCCTTCTCCAGCGCCCCTCATGCAGGTTTACCTCTCCTGCCAGCCGACATGCTCAAGATCAGTTCCTGCTGCGTTTGGCTTCTGTCTCAGCCATAAAAGCGCTGCCCTGCTGTGTGTGGTCGGCAGGCAGGGGCTCGCAGGGTGGGAGGGGCCCCAGGTCCCCAGTACTCACCCACAACCTCCTGCTCTGTCGCAGGTGTCTGTGATCAACGGGACCAGCCCTTTCGCCCAGGACTATGACCTCACCCGTGTTGTGGCCGCCTACCGGGAAAGGAACGGTGAGCTGAAAGACTCGCCAGTTTTGGGGGCAGTGAAAACAGCCCCGGCATCGCACAAACCTCCAAACCAGCTTTGCGGGGATCTGTCCTTTTTGCTGTGGTCTCCCCGCCCACTCGTGGCCTCCCAGGTAGCCACCCCTGGCTTGATGGGCTCCCTTTTGCTGCTGTTGTTTTTCTTTAACATCTACATAAGCCTAATTGATTTGTTCTCCTACCACGCCAGCAGCAGAAGCAGAAGACAGTTGAGGTTGTGGGTCACCCCACGGTAGGGGCCCATAGACAGCAGAAAGCACCCAGAGTTCTGGCTGCAGGCATAAAGGTTCAGTCCTTGTAGGGCGAGGGCCTGAACCAGCCTTGCGCTTGCCCCTGCACTGGGCCAGGTTGCCCGGTGCCCTGAGGTTTTCTCTAAGGGCATCAAGTCTAGGCCATACCAAGCTAAACATGCCCCATGTGACAGAAAGGTACCAAAAGGTTTACTTGGCAACCGGACTCATGGACACAACACACAGACATTTCACAAGTGGTGAGGTCTGCAATTGCTGTATTACTTCTTAATTTTGTTTGTTTTTGTATTTTATTTTGAGACCAGGCCTCCTTATGTAATTCAGGGCTGGCCTTGAACTCACTGTGGAGCCCTGGCTGGCCTCAAACTCACATTGGTGATCCTCCTGTCTCAGCCTCCCAAATGCTGGGATTACAAACTTGCACCACCATGCCCAGCTTCTTCCTAATTTTGTACAAAACAGCAGCAGCAGCATTCCAATAAAAGGACTTTTAAAGCAAAACTAGAAATCATTGGCCTGCAAATCAACTTTCCCCCTTTACTTCATTCACTCTTTATCCATATGAAGATTTTTTTTTCCAAACAGCTGTTATAGGAACAGTTTGGGGTCCAAATTATTCATATTTATCTAATTATATAACATAAATGTTTCCCCCACACTGCTAAAAAGGGCTAAGAATATGTTTACTGGCAAAATAGTATTCCTTTCATTAGTTATTCAGCAACTGTAGAGCACGCAGACTGTTTCCAAGGTCTTGGCAAATATTTTAACAAGTAACAGAGGCGACCTGGTTCACGCAGTTTCTTTTCTCTTTCGTTTCTTTGACCTCTGAGGTGCAGAACACCCCCTCCCACCCAGGAATCAAAGAGTCCTTGTAACCTGGCCTTTAGTGTCTCTCAGCATTTCTGTGCCACAGGGCCACCTGGGTTAATGACTCACACTTGCATTGCAGTCACCACTGTCCTGCAGGACCCCAACCCCATCTGGCTGGTGGGCAGGGCCGCGGAAGCCCCCTTTGTGGTGAATGCTGTCATCCGATACCCCGTGGAAGTCGTTTCATATCCTTTCTGATAGAGGGCCCGTGCTGGCTCAAGTGGGGAAGGGTTCTTCCGAGGTCCCGAGAGGGCTCAGGCACAGCCAGGCGTATGTTGGAAATGGCCCCACGCAAATGTCTGCCTGCTGTTGGTTACAGGAAAACAATTCATTTCCTGTTCCCATTTCCTCCGGAGCAGTTCTTCTGTCTAGGTCAGGGTCATCCATATTTATGCCTGAATAATCGTGGTTATCCCTTTTATCTGAGGGTATCTGAGACAGCCTGGCCGTTTCCATCCGACCTAACCCTTGGTGAAACTCCTCTCCTTAACCATCCTGACTTATCAGCCGGGCTTCTGGGAGATGATCAAGTTTGCATGGGTTCAGTATGTCAGCATCCTGCTCGTCTTCCTCTGGGTGTTTGAAAGAATCAAAATATTCGTGTTTCAGAATCAAGTGGTGAGCACGATCCCTGTGCCGGCCACACCGCAGGGAGACTTGCATAAGGAACACTTGTCCTGAGAAGACCACTGCTGAAGACTCGGCGGCCCAGGCCCTCGCCGCTGTGTGGAGGGAGCCGTGGACCCCTGCGGCCTGGCGTGGCTCCCCTCCGAGGCGCAGCTCTTCCCACCTTCCCTCTACCCCAATTCTGGGGCTGTTAAGAAAGCCACTGGGGCCGGGTCTGGGGGGCCGAGGGCTCCGGAGGCCATAATTTCTCATTTTCGCGTGTTTGCTTGCCTTGCCCTTGGATTTCAAGAGACCCTTGCAGTCAGCCCAGGCACCTTGGGAGGAGTCCCATCTCTGGTCTAGCAGAGACGGTCGCGCTTTTGAGCTGGAAGCACTGGGCATCTCTTCTCCCTTTTGTAATCCACTTTGACTCCTTTCAGGCCTCTCTTGATGAATATGCAAATCCCTAGCAATTTCTGCTCCTGGGGATCTACAGTTCCCATTCAGAGCTTTGATTTCCAGAAGGAGGCCTTCAGCTGGCGGGCCCAACAGCAAGCACTGCAAAGCTGTGGGGGCGGGGGGTGCGGATAACGCCAGGACTGTCCACCTGCACTCGGCCCGACAGCAGTGTCTGTCACCAGCCCAGCTGAACGGCCCTCGTGTCTGCCCCGAGGTGGCTGGATCCTTGCCTGCCTCTGCCCCGTGCCCGCGCCCCTGGAGCCGCAGGCTGCAGCAGAAGTGCTGTTTCACTGGGTCCCTCAGCAGCGGTGGGTGGTGCAAGGGTTGTAACAACAGGTTCTTTCTCTGGCCCTCACCCAAAAGCTTGGACACCCCCCCCCGCAGCCCACCTCCTTGCTGAGAGGATGTGGGGGACAGAGGAGCCTTTGTTGGCGTTGGCTCCGCTGCCCGCCAGCCGCGGTGTTCCTTTGGAGGGCTCGCGGGAAGCCCAGATCCTTGCACTGCCCTTGACTGAGCATAGGGGCAGCTTTGGGGGGCACATGAGGAGCGGGAGGGGCTGAAGAGGCTGCTGGGCTGGCTGGGCATGCAGTCCAGCCTGGCCGTGAGCAGGAAGACAAGCGGTCCAGCAGCCAGACGACCCTCTTGGCTGAGCTGCTGTCTGCAGGGAGGGAGGCGGCTAGAAGGGACCTGTGTTGCATGGAAGGCATTGGTTATTCAGCCCATTCCCACCCTGGACATGCGTGCAGCCCCGTACAGGCCAGATGGGGCTGTTTTATTGTCCCCAGCATGACATCAACCCTGGAGAGACATACCCTCTGTGACCTGCTCTTCCTGCCCACCTACAAACACCTCATTGTGTGCCTCAGTTTACCTGGGGGATTCAGTTATTATTTCCAAAGCACCTTTTTTTCAAGCTGACCAAAATAAGAGGTTTTTTGTTTTGTTTTTGAGACATAATCTTGCTACTTTTTTTTTTTTTTTTTTTGCTACATAATTCAAACTGGCCTAGAGCTCACTATGTAGCCCAGGCTGGCCTTGAACTCATGGAGATCCTCCTGCCTCAGCCTTCCAAGTGCTGGGATCACAGGCATGCACCACCATACCTGTCACCAAAATAAGAGTTTCAGAAATAATGCCTTGAAATAGTCAAGCAAAAAAATTCCCTTATACTAGTTCCTCTGACTTTTCTTGTACTGTTTAAGGATGTTTAGATGTCTGCATTTTTTTCTTGAGATTTACATGAAAACTTTTCTGGTGTAAATGTCTAAAGGATAATGAGGGCTGGGGATATAGCTCAGTGGAATAAGCGCTTGCCTAGCAAGCGCAGGGTCCTGAGTTTGATCCCCAGTACCGCCAAAAAAAAAAAAAAACCAGGATAGTGAGATATGGAAAGAGCGCTAAAGATTAACATTTGTTTTACATTTTATTCTAATGCAAATTTTGTACAGAGAACCCACAATGTGTTATAACTTTCGAATTAAAATGTTCAAAATAGAAGCGTGTCTGTGTTTTCTGTTTCAGAGGGAGAGGGATGGAAAGGGGGAGGACAGGGAAGGCAGGGGTTGCGCACACTTCTCCGAGTTACTCACCGGCAGCCCGGCTCTGCCAAGGCGCTGCCAAGGACCTTGGAGCTTTTGTCAGCTCCCTGGCAGAGGTCCCCTGGTCCAGCCCCAAGTAAATGTGAGTTTTCAGCGGAATCCACAAAGCATGTGGAGCCGCAGCCTGGAAAGTTACAGCTGTGTCTGGGGAACGTCAATTATTTTCAGATCAGAGTTTGGTAGCTTCTCAACCTAAACCACACAGCGGAGTTGCAAGGGGAAAAAAGGTGAGAAAAACCCAGGACTGAGTCAGAGCCTGCGGTGATTATTCAGCGTCGGGGAGGTTCTCAGGGGAAATTTCCTAATTTTGTCAAATGCTTAGTCCAGTTTCCGTTTGAATCAGGTGAGGCTGCCGACGCCCCGCGTAGGTTCCGTCGAGCAGGGCTATTGAAGCTCTCTCTCCCTTTTCTCCTCTCCCATGTCCCCCTCCCCTGCCCCCTTCCTCTTCATTTTCATGTTTAGACTTTTTTAAAGCGATACTGGGCATTGAACTCAAAATCTTTGCACTGAGCTACATCCTCAGCCCTTTTAAATGTGTTTTTATTTTGAGATAAGCTCAAGCTAAGTGGCTAAATTGCCCAGGCTGGTCTCTAACTTGGAATCCTCCTGCCTCGGCTTCCGAGAGTGCTGCTATAAAGAACCTGCACCACGGCGCCCCACCCCATGGTTAAGGATCTTAATTTACTTCTCCAAACTGCAGCCTAACTTTCACTCCCGGCGGCGGGGAGTTTCAGATCCCAGCACGGATTACAAACTCCCTCCTCTCCGCACGCCTGCGTTTCTGCCCTGCTGTTTGTTCGCGGAGGAAGTTTTCCGTTTCGTTTATTGAATTTTACCCTGTGTTTATCCGGACCTGCCATCAAGCCTCCCCGTCTGGGCGTGATGCTAGCGCGGGGAGGGGCCGGGAAGAGGGGCGACAGCTGCGGCGCCGCTCGGAGAGCGCCTGCTCCCGCGGCCGCCGCCCCCCAGCTGCTGCTCCCCGAGGCGGCGCGGGTCCCCCCGCAACCAGGTGGCGGGGTGCGGGCCGAGGGCCGGGACGCGGCTGGCATTCAAGTCACCGCGCGGCGAGGATGCCACCAGGAGCGAGAAGGGGCCGCAGCCTGGGTCCCCGCACAAGGGCCTTTTGTCCTCGCCGGAGCGCGACCCCCGGCCGCGCTCAGCCGCGGAGAGGCCGGCGGCCCGCGCCCACCTGCGCCGCGTCGGGGCCCCCCGAAGCGCCCCGCGGGGAGCGGCCGGGCCGGGCCGCCCCTTCCGCCCTGCGCCGGCTCCTGCGGCCCGCGGCGCGCAGCCCGGGGGAGGCCGCGCGGTCGGCGGGGCGCGCGCAGGTAGCGGCCGGGGACGCAGACGCCTCGGGGCGAAGCCCGGGACCCCCAGCGCGCGGCTCCCCCGCCGGCGCGGCCAGGCGCCCCCGGCGTCTCGGTATCCCCGCCGGCCACTTAGGGTCACTGCGGGGTCACCGCTGCCCCACGAGCCACCGGCCCGGAGGACCACGTAAGTCGGCCCTTGCGGGTGTCCCGGGGAGAGACGGAGCTCGGCAGCCTCGCTCCCCGCGCCGGGCAGAGGCGCCGCGCCCCGGGGTCCATGCGGACCCGCCCGGGCGCACCGGGGAGGCTGCGCGTCCCGCCGCCGGGCGGGCGCGGGGTCGCCGGGGACAGGCGAGCGACACCCGTGCGTCCCTGCGCGACGTGGGGGCCGCGTCTCCGCGGGGCTTCGCGGTCGAGGGACGCCTGATCTCTAGAAGCGTCACTTTTTTTTCAGCATTTTATTTTATTTTCTAGTGAAACAGAACAAAATAGACTAGCATATACTAGGAAATGTTAGACCGCACTACACACTGCAAGAGGAAATACTATTTCATGAAACTTGTTTCAGTTAAATAGGTGAATATGCCTGTGTGCGTTGTGATGTAAATATTTCGTATCGCAGTCACCCCAACAGGGGACAAAACCATGCGGATAGAACAGTAGACAAGGTGGAAATGAGTTTTAATGCCACAGTCAACACTCACAGCCACAGTGAAGGTTTTTATTTAAGAATAAATAACGTTTGATCACGACGTAGGGTCTCGCTATGCAGTTCAGGCTGGCCTTGAGCTCACTTTGTAGCCCAGGCTGGCCTCGAACTCGCAACCACCCTCCTGCCTCAGCCTCCCAAGTGCTGGGATTACAAGTGTGTACCACCACACCTGGCCCACCCCAGGGCTTTTCCCACAGAACTTTAGTAGTTTGATGAGTGAAATCGGCAACCAGAACCAAATGAACATTGAACCGGTTGAGCCTCTTCGGGCTTTGGCGCGCGTTGGCACTCCTTTCTCTGCCCTCTTAAATCTGGGAGCAAGAAAGTCGACTTAAAATGGATGCCAGGAGTCCACTTCCTGATCGAAGAAAAGACGGTGGAGCCGACCGCTGCCTCCCGGCCTAAATGAAAGCGATATTGATCTGGATTCTGAAGAAGAGACCGCACTACAGAACTTCGATCATCACTTACAGGAAGGTAAAGAGGATGCAACCGTGGGAGAGACAGAAATCTCAGGTTGCTCGGCAGATGAACCAAAAACTGAAACAGAGACCAGAGCAAATGCTTATGAAGAATGCCCTTCTGCAATTCCCTGAAATATGTGGAATACATTTCAAGAACTGCATAAAAAACATACCGAACAGAAAACTTCAACCTCAAGATTCCGAGGGAGAGAGAAAACGTTCCAGAAAAGATAAACCCAAGCAGGGGAAAGAATCTCACAGTGAGCAGTCCTTAAATGAAACCCAGGGAAGGCGCTTACTCAGCACTTTGGAGCCTGGGGTAGATTTGAACCCTCTGTTAGAAAAAGTTTGAAAAGTCAGGCCTGGGAAAGAGGGTGGAACAGGCTGTGGGGGAGCGGGATGGTGGGAAGGCCGGGGAGCTCAGTAACCGGCTACTCGAGAGCTAGGTGTAAAGACTGCCAAAGCGGTTGCCTGCCACAAGTTTCTAAAAGCCAAAAACGAGGTTGAAAACTCACAGGCTGCTGGGAAAAAGAAGGAACTCGCGTGGGGGTTTGAAGCAAAGGAGGGATGGGAAACCAAGAGCAGCGTGGGGTCTGTGTGACTGGGCACATTCCTCCAGACAAGTGTAGACGTGTGCGCTTCATTTGCAGAAAAGGTTTGTCTGCTGAGGTTACATATACCAGGAAATTGGTAGAAGTAGAACAAAGGAAGCATAACTCTTGGGAGTTATCAACTCTTCAATTTTTTTTCTAAGAAATTCATTCTGTTGAAGTAAATGGAATGGAGTATTTTGTTATTTATGTAAGAAATCAAAGCACACATACAGGGAAAGAAGATAGGATTTTATTTATTTCTAGAGACCTGCAGTATAAAATCTGTCTTGCGGGCTGGGGATATAGCTCAGTGGAATAAGCGCTTGCCTAGCAAGTGCAAGGTCCTGAGTTCGATCCCCAGTACCGCAAAAAAAAAAAGAATGTGGTGACTAAAATCTGCCTTGCTGTTTATCTGGTTGGTATAGCATAGCCACGATCCTTGTACTTTCTTATCTGTTCTTGACGTAACTGCACTTTTTCTGCAATGATGTTGTTGTGATTGGCTTTTGTTTAAAATGGATTAGTCATAAGTGCAAAATGTCTCAGGTGATGTCTTTCCAAATAACTGTAATTGCCTTAATGCTATAAAAACAATTATTGATTCTTAAAAAAAAAGCAAGAACATTAAGTTCAGTCTAACCCCCAAATATCCCATTTTTAGGGATGAGCAGGGCTGGGGGTGCGGGGCAGCCGCAGCGTGCTTTGCCCAGCGTGTGCGAGGCCCTGGGTTCAAAGAAAAGAACAGAGCAGCAGGACGGGCTTGGGGGGCCTAACTCCATAACGTGACAGTGAGTCCCGTGCCAGGGCCATCGGGAGCGCGGGCTCTGGACGCCCTGGCTCGCTCTGGGCCTCCCCAGCCTGGGGTGGGTGCTGTCACAACCTCATTTTACTCAGAGGGTAAAACTGAGGCCCAGAGAGGCTGAGTGACTGGCTCCACGTCACGCACCACGCTAGCAGTGGAGACAGAATTTGAACCTGGTGTGTCATTTCCCATTGTCTCCTGCCTGGCACCTTCTGCTGCTAGGGCAGCGGGACCAGCAGAATCTGGTAGGCCTGTGACTTTGAGTTTTGTGCATGCACAGGCTTGCCTGAGATTCTTACAGAATACCTGGAAGATTCCCAAACTAATAACTTACAGGCCCACCAGTGTGTGTGAGGTTTGTTCTAAGCAATTTACTACAGATATTAACACATTCGGCCTTCCACTCAAGCCTATGAATTGAGTTCTATTTCCGTACAGGTTAATGAAGCAGCTTGCCCAAGATCACACACAAAGATCAGATGGGGTTTACGCCCACAAGCACTGTCTATACCCAGTCCCTCTAATGAGACAGACAGGTGATACTTTTAGTCTCTCAGATGGACACAGTCACAGAAAATCACGGACAGGTGTGAGAACAGCATTCAATACCACCTAATGCTCAGTCTGGACTGAGATTTCTCTGATTATCTCTACGATATCTTTGTGCCACTGGTTTGTTCAAGCCCAAATCCAGACAACATCTGCACAGTAGCACTTGGAGGTTCTGTTTTGAGTTGTTTTCTCCTGAAATAATCTGTTCCTTTTTCTTTCTATGTAATTCACTTGTCAGAATGATTTCCTTTTAAAATATGGTTAAAGCAAGAGGTTAGCAAGATAAAGCAGAGAACATTCTAGATTATCCCTCTAATCTGAGCGCTTCCTCAGTACCAAGGGCAACGCGAGAACGTGCTGAACATACAATCCCTACCTTTTATCCTGGGTGCATTGCTAGGGAGGAGGACGCTCCAGGTTTCCTGCTGCCCCAGCTGGGGCTCTGACTTACACCACAATCAGTGCAGTGGAAAGTGTACTTTCAAAATCCCTGTGATATTAGGCTATATAGTTTTTGGTTTTGGTCCTCTGTCCCTGGTTTATAACTCCTCCCAGCAGGTCACAGAAGCTAGAATTCCTCTTCCCCATGGCAAGTCACGGAAACATTCATTTTCTCTGTACCTTGGAGCCACTGACTGTAATGAAATTGGTTGACCTACTTTACCTGATTGATTATAACTCCTCTATTGCAGAAGCGGTCCTGCCCTGTACCCTCAGGGAAGGACTGCCTCACAAGGTGGCGAGAAAGAATCTAAACCAACAGGCCTTGCTGGGTTTCCCTACCTGGTCTGTTAGCACAGACCTGGTGGTGCTGAGAGGTAGGACCCCCGGAGAGGACATGGAGACCCCATACCCCTTCTTCCCTCATACCCCATCTCTTTATCTGCAATTACTTTGTAATAAACTACCAAATGTGTTTCCCTGAGTGCTACATGCAAATGAACTGAGCAAGAGGATCATGGGAACCTGATTTATAGCTGCTTGGTCAGTGAAACGACTTGGGGCAGGAAAGTGGCCTGGGGATGTCCTTGGGGACCTAGAGCTCAGGCTGTGGGACCTGGTGCCATCTCCAGGTAGGAGGTGGCAGAATTGAATTGAATTAGGGGCACCCCACTGGTGTCTGCTGCAGAAATAATGACTTCAGTTATAGGCAACCGAATTTGAGAAAACAGGATGTTTTGACCTTATTGTAATGTCCAGTCTAATCCCAAATCCTACATATTGCCCAATTATGTAGGAAATGAATACAACTATTAATCTTGTCTCACTTGATTTTGAATATTACAGATAGAAGTAACAGGAAATCAATTTGGTTTTTAAGAAGCTGACATTCACCAGGCGTGGTGCTGCACGCCTGTAATCCCAGCACACGGGAGGCTGAGGCAGGAGGACTGCCATTAGTTCAAGGCCAGCCTGGGCAACATAAGTGAGTTCAAGGGCAGCCTGAACTGCATAGTGAGGCCCTGTCCCCGCCCCCTGCAAAAAAGCTGACATTCAAGGACAGGTGTAGTGTTCACCTGTGACATCAGGAGGCTGGATCTCCAAAGGGGGTGGAGCCCCTTTCTAGAACTTAAGGGCTACAGATCTTGAACTCAATGCTGTGTATTAATTTATTTTCTTTTGGGTCTGCCACAAAATAGTGCATAGCAGGAAGCTGACAAATGCTCGTAGCATGCTAAGATTCTCTTTAGCCAGATTGCCTGCTAGTGGGGAGAAGTCCCCTAGTTTTGGGGATCAGCAAAGCCTCCTACGGTGATAGTGGTTTGAGAGTAAAGGAGGAAGCAGAACTTTTGCCTAAACAGAATCCCCAAAGCCTGGAGCAGGGAAAGGAGTTTGCGCATCAGTGCCTGCTCCCAAATGCCCCAGGTGGCTCCAAGTCAGGGAGTCTTGAGCTCCCTTGCCAGGCTGATTCGAATTCATTGCCCAGTAGACCTCAAGGCAGGGCCGCTTCCTCCAAGGCTGCGTCAGCAGGACTGGCAGAGACAGCAGGTGACTCCCGCACAGCCTGGCCCAGCCACAGGCCTGACGGTGGGCTTGGGGACTTTGACATCTTGCTTTGCAAAGGAGATGATTCTCAGTCCTGTGCCCCTGGTCTTCCCTACCAACCAGGTTCCGGGGTCAGCTGGAAGATAGATTTCGGGATACGTCTCCCTGCAGTGAAAGCTGGGGAGCACTCTTTATTTTCAGGACTAGAGTTTGAACCCAAGGCCTACTACATGCTAGACCAGTGTTCGACCACCGAGCTGCATCCCTAGCCCCTTAAATTTGGAGACAAGGTCTCAGTAAGTTGCCCAGGCTGGGCTGAGCCTGCAACCCTCCTGCCTCAGCCTCTCAGAGTTGTGGGATTACTGATGCGTGCCACCATGCCTGGCTCCTGGCCCTTTTTATTTTATTTGGACACAGGGTTTTGCTAAGTTGCCCGGGCTGGCCTTGAACTTGCCATCCTCCTGCCTCAGCCTCCCAAGTGCTGGGAGCACAGATGTGTGCCACCACACCCGGCAAAGTTCACACTTTCAAGGTGTACAGCACATTGGTTTATTGCATATTCTGTGTTGTGCGTCAGTCACAGGTCTCATCCATATTGAACTTTATCTGCATCAGTACTCCGTTCCTATACACTGCCAGGGGATATTATATGGCATGTGGTGCCACATTTTATCTGTTCATCAACTGATGGGCATTTGGGATGTTTCCACTTTGACGCTGTTATAAATAATGCTGCTATGAACAGCCATGGGCAAGCTTTGTGTGGACATACGCTTTCGGTTTTCTTGGGTGTGCAACTAGGACCAGGAGTGCCGCGCCCCATCGTGGCTCTGTCTTCTGAGGAACTGCTGGGCTCTTTTCCATAGCAGCTGCTCTGCCTTACAGCCCCAGTGGTGGCGTGTGAAGGCGCCAGTTCCTCTGCTTTTCACTAACTCTTGTCATTCTCTAAATGTTTCTTTTCTTCTTTCTCTCCTCTTTCTCCTCTCCTTTTCTGCCTGTCCCTCCTCCTCCTTCTTAGCCTGCCCTCTTCTTCCTCTGCCCCCTCTTCCCAGCTGGGAGCTATACCAGAGCCCTAGGGGTGTCATTATTTTGTTTTGTTTTATTTTGGGTTTTTTGAGACAGGATCTCACTATGCAGCTCAGGCTGACCTTGAATTCACTATGTAGCCCAAGCTGGCCTCAAACTCTCCGCGATCCCCCTGCCTCAGCCTCCGAATGATAGACTTACAGGCGTGAGCCACCACGCCCAGCCTGTAGTTGTATTTTGACTCACCTTTTCCTAATGACTAAAATCACTGAACATCTTTTCCTCTGCCTGTTGGACACTTGTGTGTCTTCTTTGGAGAAATATCTTCACCAACCCTTTGCCCCTTGGGTGGTGTGCAAGGGCCTTCACTTTGAGTTAAATACCCAGCCTTTTTTAAATTTATATTTCCAGATGAGACACGGTCTCACTAAGCCACTAAGTTCCCCAGGCTCAGTGTGAACTTGCAATCCTCCTGCCTCAGCCTCCCAAAGCACTGGGATTATAGGCACGTGCTACCATGTTCAGCTGTACTTTCTTGCCCCATCATGAACACTCATTTTCCTCCTTTCTTCCCGCCCTGCTTTATTTCTTCTCTCCTTTTCCTTTTCTCTTCCCCTCCTCTTTCTTTCCCTCCTTTTCATCCTTCTGAACAAACGTGCCAGGCTGCTCCAGCCAAGCCATTTTCTTCTCTGAGTGTAGTGTGTTCTAGGGTTTGCTGGTTCCTCACGCAGACTCTGCTTTGTCCAGTCTTTGGGTTCCTGGACGGAATGGCGTCCAGCTGACACCAGATGGAGAGGAATCTGCGCCTGGGATTTGTAACTCAGGTCACATTTCACTCCCTTGGATTCCGTGCCAGGCCCGGGACAGGCTGGTGACAGGCGCTGCAGAATGGGGGCAGGCAGAGCTGGCTGCAAGTGGGTGCTGCCTGGGGCCCTTCCATCCTGTGACTGGCAGAGCACTCGCTCCTTTCTGTGGCTCTCAGACCAAGAATGATAAAGGATGTTTGGGAGATCATTTAACACATTCATGATGGGGCCATGATTCCTATGTCTCGCTGCTGGGCAGCTTGAACCACTGGCAGTACATGCATGGCTGTCTCTTCAGATGTCTTTTTAATAAAAGTGTTTGGATCCATTTCTACTACGAGTAGTACAGGCCACCTGAAGGGATAGTCATGCACGTGCCACCATGGTTCAAGCCAGCAAGAGCAGTTCAGATACTCAGCAAAAAAAAAAAAAAAAAAAAGGTAGGATAAATGGAGAGTTAATTACTCCTTCTGGGTTTGGTCACAAGGTACGCACCTGGTTTCAGTTCTCCAAATATTTGCCTGTCTGTGTGCTGCCCTGCGGATTGAACCTGGGGACTTTTTTTTTTTTTTTTTTTTGGAGATATTATCTCCCTGAGTTACCCATGCTGGGTGCCACCATGCCCAGCTTAGCAAATACGTATCAATGTCATCTACTCACTTGGCCTTTAGGATATTTTCTGACATGATATTTACTGTCTTACTCAAGATTCCTTTTTACTGAAGTGCAACACATATTAGAAAAAAGCACAGATTGTTGGACATGGTAGCACACACTTGCAACCCCAACAACCTAGCAGGCTGAAGCAGGAGTCTAGCGAGTATGGCTAATTTAGTGAGACCCTATCTCAAAATGAAATTTTTAACTCAGGAGGCTGAGGCAGGAGGATCTTTGTGAGTTTGAGAGCAGCTGGGTTACAAATTGAGCTCAAAGGCCAGCCTGAACTATATAGTGAGACTCTGTCTCAAAAAAGACACACACACACACACACACACACACACACACATACACACACACACAAGAAATTTTGAAAGGGCTAGGATGTAGCTCAGTGGTCCCTGAGTTCAACCACAAGACCACACAAGGAAAGAAAAGGAAAAGAAAGAAAAAAGGGAGGGTGAGTACAGTTTGATAAATGTTCACAAATTGGGCCACCCATGTAATTACCTGAGAAACAGCCTGACCATATTCCCTCAAGCGGTGCTCCTGCTCGCCCCTGAAGGGTATCCATCCTCTAATGAGAACTCCTGGTTGTGACTCATTCTGGCTTAACCAAAACTGAGTGCTTTCACTGACTGAGAAGTCCAGAGTGAACGCTGGACAGCTGGATCAGGGGCTGGCCTTGAGCTCACTATTGTAGCCCAGGCTGGCTTCAAACTTGCAGCAGTCCTCCTGCCTCAGCCTCAGTGTTGGGACTACAGGCATTCACCGGCTCTCTGATTGTCTTGTGCAGGGTTTATACTCGCGGTTTGCTCCTTCCCTTCAGATCTGTGAAATTTCCCCGACTGGAGTCTGACAGCTGTCCCATTCCCGAGCCAGGAGTTATATGTGGGGTGGAGGGTTGCAGGAACAAATCGAGCAGATTCTGTGGGTGAGTCTTGGGACCCTTAGCAACCTTCCAAACCATAAACACTTTGAATGGGTGCAAGGTGCTTCCCCAGGGAAAAGTTTCCAGCTGTTCTGGAAGGGGAGCCAGGTCCTGAGCAGACACAGTCGAGTCTAGT
This sequence comes from Dinomys branickii, assembly GCA_004027595.1. NCBI lineage: Eukaryota > Metazoa > Chordata > Mammalia > Rodentia > Dinomyidae > Dinomys > Dinomys branickii. The sequence continues at coordinate 84,006 of PVLD010007014.1, forward strand.
GTACCTGCACAGGGCCAGCTCTGCCAGGTTACCCGAGACCACACGCTCACCTGCAGAAACCACAACCCCACCCTCAAGTTGCACGCAGGCAGGAAGGTGGGGCAAAGTGTAACTCAGGGGTGGGCGGGGCAGCACACACCTGTAATACCAGCACTCAGGAGGCTGAAGCAGGAGAACTGCCTGCCTGGGCTACCTAGTGAGGCCTCATCTCCAAAAAGCAAAAGTCTACCTGCTTGTTAATAAAAGCCATAATGTAAAGCACACTATGGAGAAAGTTCAAGTTCCCAGTTATAGGCATTGCTACATGTTTCCTTTTTCCCTGATCCTGCCAATCTTCCCCGGTATCCACCAGGTACCATTTTAATCATTTTTTTAGATGGGTAAACTGAGTCACAGGGATTAAGTGTTTTTATGCCAGATCACAGGGTAGGAAGTGGAAGAGGCAGGATTCAGTCTGAAGGATGCTGGTCATAGGCTGGCACAGCCTGATGTCACATGGTGCTGCTTAGTGGTTTAGTGAAAAATACCTCCCTAAAATGAATCCTTCAGTAAAAGACAGGAGTTCTGTTTAAAAAAAAAAATATTTCCTACTTTAAACCAGGCATGGTGGTGCACATCTGTGTAATCCCAGCACCTAAAAGGCTGAGGTAAGAGGATCACCAGGAGTTTGAGGCCAGCCTGGGCTACACAGTGAACTCAAGGCCAGTCTGAATTGCATAGGAGACCCTGTCTCAAGGGGGGTAACCCTCTAAATGAAGTAAATCCAGCATACAAACTTAAATATGCGTGGTTTCTCTTATTAGAGAATCCCAAAGTATAAATCTCTTAAAGAGCAAAATGAAAGAGAGGTAGCAGGAAACAGGGAGGTAGGTCTTTTGTAAGTGTGGAGGCGCCCAAGAGGAGGAGGAGAAAGGGTGGAAAGGAGCCATGAAAAGAACGCCGAATGGTACCTGCGTGAACTCCCCACGATGCACGCGCTCACTGTGTATTGCAGGCACCGACTAGTAACAATAAAAATTGTTCTCCCTGCCAGGCAGGTAGGTATATGAAGACACCAGGCAGATGGGTGGGTGGGTGGGTAAATAGCTCGATTGCCCACAGTACTCTAAACTTTTGGTGTCCGCATAAGCTACCTCTTGGCTTAAGTCTGAATTCACATTCCAGGAGTGAGCCCAGCTGAGGCCTTGTCGTCGGGTCAGGTTGCATGGTCCGGCCCGGCAGTAGTCGGACACCGGACCCCTAACCTCGGCGTTGTCCCCTTTCAGGCCCTGGCCAGCAGCATGCGGCTTCCACGCCTCCCCAGCTCTGTGGTGACGGTGCTCCTGCTGGCCCAGACCTGCCTCCTGCTCTTCCTGGTCTCGCGGCCGGGACCCTCGTCCCCCGCCGGCGGCGGGGAGCGCGTGCACGTGCTGGTGCTGTCCTCGTGGCGCTCGGGCTCCTCGTTCGTGGGCCAGCTCTTCAGCCAGCACCCGGACGTCTTCTACCTGATGGAGCCCGCGTGGCACGTGTGGGCCGCCCTGTCGCGGGGCAGCGCGCCCGCGCTGCACATGGCCGTGCGCGACCTGGTGCGCTCCGTGTTCCTGTGCGACATGGACGTGTTCGACGCCTACCTGCCGTGGCGCCGCAACCTGTCCGACCTCTTCCAGTGGGCGGTGAGCCGCGCGCTGTGCTCGCCGCCCGCCTGCAGCGCCTTCAGCCGCGACGCCATCAGCAACGAGGCGGTGTGCAAGCCGCTGTGCGCGCGGCGGCCCTTCGGCCTGGTGCGGGAGGCCTGCCGCTCCTACAGCCACGTGGTGCTCAAGGAGGTGCGCTTCTTCGACCTGCGGGTGCTCTACCCGCTGCTCACGGACCCGCTGCTCAACCTGCGCATCGTGCACCTGGTGCGCGACCCGCGCGCCGTGCTGCGCTCCCGGGAGCAGACGGCCAAGGCGCTGGCGCGCGACAACGGCATCGTGCTGGGCACCAACGGCACGCGGGTGGAGGCCGACCCCCGCCTGCGCGTGGTCGGTGAGGTGTGCCGCAGCCACGTGCGCATCGCCGAGGCCGCGCTCAGCAAGCCGCCGCCCTTCCTGCAGGGCCGCTACCTCCTGGTGCGCTTCGAGGACCTGGCTCGGAACCCGCTGGCCGCGATCCGACCGCTCTACGCCTTCGCCGGCCTCAACCTCACGCCGCAGCTGGAGGCCTGGATCCTCAACATCACGCACGGGGTTGGGCCCGGCGCGCGCCGCGAGGCCTTCAAGACCACCTCCAGGGACGCGCTCAACGTGTCCCAGGCCTGGCGCCACGCGCTGCCCTTCTCCAAGATTCGCCGCGTGCAGGAACTGTGCGCCAGCGCCCTGCGGCTGCTGCGCTACAGGCCGGTGTTCTCCGAGGACGAGCAGCGGGACCTCACTCTGGACCTAGTGCTGCCCCGAGGCCCAAGCAGCTTCCAGTGGGCATCGTCCACTGAGGCGCAGCCCAGGCCTTAGCAGGGTCCCCACTGGGCGGCTGGGAGGACAGTGTGACAGGAAGTGGGGGGCAGGGCACATGAGGAAGCCAACCAGCCAGCAGGGAGCCACGGTGGGAGGATCCTGCCTTGTGCCAGGAAAGGGTGAGCCCCCACATTCCAGTTTTCTTTCCCCCCAGATTCTTGGCTCTTCTTTGAGTCCTGTTTGGGGGCTGGATTGGGATCAGGCACGGTCCTCATGGAAAGCTAAACTCTTAACCTCCCTTCCTCTGGGCACAGAGGCGACCGGGCTCCTACTCAAGCGTTTTCTTTCTCCTTAACTCTGGCCTCCCTTGGGATACACCATGCAGGGACTGAGAAGGTGTTCTAGCCCCAGATAGGGGTGCAGGGCACTGCAGTGAATGGCTTCTGAAGTTTTTTGTTTTGTCTTTTTGAAACAGGGCCTTGCTATGACACAGTTCAGGCTGGCCTTGAGCTCACTTTGTAACCCAGGCTGGCCTCAAACTCACAATGATCCTCCTGCCTTAGCCTCCGGAGTGCTGGGATTATAGGCATGCGCCACCATGCCCAGTTCCTGAAGTTACTGTATCTCCCTCTCCCTTTGAATCCTGGATTTGGTTCTGCCCATGCACCACTGAAGTGGTGGGTGGTTAGATTCACCGAAAAATACCAAGAGATGCCCGTGTCTGTGGTCTCCCACTAGCCTCTCCCCCACCTCCCAGCAGCCCGCATGTCCCCATCACTCTGCCCAGCCATGAGGAACCTGGTCATGAATCTCGCCAATCTTGATCTGTCTTGGTGGGGGAAATCCTACTTACGGAAATAAACACAGTAATTGACCCATGTGCTCGAGATTAGTTTCCAACCTGTAAAGTTTACCAAGCAAAGCTCCAAAGTACAAGGACTTGCGCAAGGTCCCACGGTGAGAAGGAAGATGAAGGAAGAGGAGATTTTTGCCCTGGGGGTGGGGGAATGACTCAGCAGAGACCTGTCCCCGAGCAGAAGGGTGGACTTGTCCCATTTAAGTCTCTTTAGGGAAGAGCAGGTGCTGTCCCAGCTAGAAACACAGCTGGGGGACACAGGCGGTGACCCATCCTGGGTCCAGAGCAGCCTGGATGTGCCTGGACGGGGGGAGGGGCAGACTGGGCAGCAAGCCCGGGGAAGCAGGGTGCAAGGCTGGTTAGTAACAGGAGGCATGCCTAGAAGGCAGGCCAGGTGGACCACGGGAGGAATAAAACTGACCGGCCTGGCAGGGAGTGCGGGGCAAAAGGTCCTGGAGGAGAGCAGAACAAGATCACCCCGGAAGCCTCAGCCTTATTAGAGGGTGCTGGGTATGCAAAGAGCTTAGCCCTGAGTGCAAGTGCCCAATGAAAATGTTCACAGAATGCCAGACATGGTGGCACATGCCTGTGATTCCAGCACTCAGGAGGCTGAGGCGGGAGGATTGCCCTGAATTTGTGGCCAGCCTGGGCTACATAAGTGAGTTCAAGGCCAGCCTTCACTGTGTATTGAGACCCTGCCCCCACCCCCAAAAAATGTTTATAGAACCTCTAGGTGCACACAGCCATCTTGGGACTGTTAAGAGTTGCTACCAGTTATTGTCGCGATCAGTTGCCAGGAGGGTTTCGGATGGTCACTGATGTCTGATTGTCAGCATCAGTGTGGATCGATGGGGCAATGGCCCATCTGGCCTTATCTGCTTTTCTCCTTGGAGGAAGCACAGATCTATTGACGTTGAAACTGACACTCAGGGTCCCTCAGCTGAGGACCCTTCAAGCTCTAGAAGCATCAGGCCACATAAAACCTGACTCTGTCCCTGCCAACAGTGAGCATGGGGAAGGGATTTAAAGCCCTGGGTTTACTAATGGGATTAGGCAGTTTAGAAAGTGACTTAAAAAAAAAAAAAATAGAAAGTGACTTAGCCAGGCATGGTGGCACACGCCTGTAATCCCCACACTTGGGAGGCTGAGGCAGGAGGATCGTTATGAGTTTGAGACCAGCCTGAGCTACAAAGTGAGCTCAAGGCCAGCCTGAACTGCATAGGGAGACCCTGTCTCAAAAAGAGGGGAAAAAAAAAGAAAAAAAGACAGTGACTTAATCCCTCTGGGCTGCTATGATGGGAAGCCTTAGCCTGGGCAAATTAGACACCACAGAGATTGCTCATAGTTCAGGAGTTCAAGGTCAAGGTGCTGGCAGAGTTTGGTAGGGGCCCCTTTCCTGGATAGCACCTTCTAGCTCTGCCTTCACCGAGCGGAAGGAGCAGGGCAGCTTTCTAGGACCTCTTGTCAGGGTACCAACTCCATTTATGAGGTCTCCACTTTTTTTCCTCCCCTGTACTGAGGACTTTTTATTCTGAGACAGTGTCACAGTTGCCAAGTTGCCTAGGCTGGGTTGAACTTGTGACTCTCCTGCCTCAGCCTCTCAGAGTGCTAGGCTTACAGGCATGCACCAGCTCGCTCAGCTCCGGGTACCATTTCTTGATCCACCTAGCTGTCTCCCAAAGCTCCCGCCACCTGATGCCCTACCTTGGGGGTTGGGATTTCAACATATGGCTTCGGGGGAGGTGCATCCAGAGCAAACCAGAAAGACTTGGGTCCTACAGCTTCACATCACTGACTTCAGTGCTAAAGGTCCCAACAAATAAACCACAGTAGGGATGAAAATGGACCCTAGCAAAGGGCTTGGAAGGCCAGTTCATTTGTCCTCGACAATGACATGGATCACTGGAGGCCAGGGAGCTATTTGACCGCAAACATCCCAAGTACCAGAATTTTTCTGTTCATTTGTGTTTTGAGATTGGATCTCACTATGTATTCCAGGCTGGCTTTGAACTCACTATGTAGCCCAGGCTGGCCTCAAATGCATGGCAATCCTTCTGCCTCAGCCTCCTAAGTGCTGAGATCACAGTCATGCACCACCATACCTGGCCCAAGTACAAAATGTGGACGGAAGTGGTGGGCAGCTGGCTGGGGCATTTGGGCCCCTGACGCCATCCCTCCCCTGCCTCCCTCTCTGTGCTAGGAGGGGTTCCCTGTGGGGAGCGGGGTCACCCTAGGAACATTGCTGAGCTGAGTTACCGGTGTGAAGAAGGATGAGCAAAGCCTGGTAGGGTGTCGCACACACCTGTACTCCCTCCCAGCACTCTGGGAGGCTGAGGCAGGAGCAATCTAAGTTCAAACCCAGCCTGGGCAATTTAGCAACTTTGTGAGACCCTGTTTTAAAATTTTAAAAATTTAGAGGCTGAGGATGTGTGAAGGTCCTGGGTTCAGTCCCAAATACCACACCTTCCCCACAAAAAAGGTTGAGCAAGAGCTCCATGATGCCAGAGGCTAAAAACGAGATGAGGACCCCTGGGGGGCCCAGGTAGGCTTCAGAGGGGCCCATAGCGCAGCCCGCAGAGGTGCTGCACCAGTTTCCTTTGTATCTGCTCAGATCAGATACAAAGTTCTGCTCAGTTCTTCCCCTGCTGTGCTACGTGACAGGACAGGGATGAGCGCCCAGCTTGCTCCCTGCACACTCAAGGTCTGAGGCCCCTGGCACAGTGGGCTCCAGGAAAACCTGAAGGTGAAGCCCTGAACATGGCCAGGACAAAGGCAGCGAGTGGCCTGGTTGGCTGCAGACAGGAAGATTAAGGCTGGGACATGGGGGAGACAGTCACCACCAGAAAGCCCTGTTGCTGAAGGCTGCCTGTCCCTGTGCTTGGCATAGTTCTTGGCTGACTTGGAATGGCTGCATTACCCAGGTCCTGCCGTTCAGAGAGGTGTCTGCTGCTTCACCTCTCAGTCTGGTGCGGAACCAGAACTGGCTTCAACTACGAGCGCAGCAGTGCACCGTACTGAGCCCGGCCCGGAGCAGAGGCCTGACCACACGTAGTCCTCATGGTTTACAGCAGTGGCTCTTTGACCAAGACAGGTTAGCCAGAGAGAAACAGCTTGTTAGTGCAGTGGCAATAAACCCACCAAGAGAAAGAAAAGTAACCCAAAGAAGTGGTCTAGAAGTCCAGCTTGTTCCGCATTTTTAAAAAGAATAATATGCTTGGGCATGGTGGTGCATGCCTATAATCCCAGCACTTTGGAGGCTGAAGCAGGAGGATCAGCCTGGATTCGAGGCCAGCCTGAGCTACATAGTGAGTCCAAGGCCAGCCTGGGCTATATAGTGAGATCCTGTCTCAAAGAACAAAATTTGTAGAGAGATAACTGGATAAAGAAAGGCAGCATCAGGCATCCAAGCCGGGGGTTGGGGGAGTTAGGAAAGAAGATATCCAGGGATGTAGCTCAGCAGCACAAGCACCTGCCTGGCAAGCGCAAGGTCATGAGCTCGATCCCTGGTACAAAAAAAAAAAAAAAAGAAAAAAAAGAAAAAGAAAAGAAAAGAAAGAAGGGAGATAAATAAATGGGATAAGATTGGTCTGTGGACTCTCTCCTGCCATTTCTGGGTGGATAAGGGGTTAGAGTCATCTCCAGTAAAGAATTTATATCCTAGCCAGGTGAGGTGACCCACACCTGCAATCCCTGCATTCTGAGAGGCTGAGGCAGGAGGATCACAATTTTGACCCCAGCCTGGGCAACTCGTGACTGATTGAGACCTCGCCTCAAAATAAAAAATAAAGAAAAAGAAAAGGGTGGGCTGGGATGTAGCTCAGGGCAAAGTCCTTGAGGTGAGTCTTCAGTCTCACCCCCCCTGTGCGTGCGCGCGCGCGCGCGCGCGCGCGCGCACACACACACACACACACACACACACACACACACACACACTGTATCCTGCTTTAGGCAGAAGAGAATGGGTAAAGAAAGCTTTTTTCTGACATTTGCCGCTTTCTTACTTGCCTTTGACTCAAGATTAACTTTTATGTCAAAGAGGCATATTTTGGGATGGCGTATCCCGGGTTCCTTCAGCCTCAAGAGAACTTGCATGCTTGTCACTTCCTTGGGACCCCTCCCCCACCACGGAAACCAGCTCAGGATGGAGCAGTGGACAGACACCAGGCAGGAAGGGTCCCATTATCCCATCAGCCCATCGCAGGCCAGCGGCCCTCCCTTCCCCACCCGCTGGGCAGCACAGCACTGCCTGCCCCACCTCAAGGGCCCGAACAAGTCACAGGGCAGAACCTGGGACACAGACCTGTGACAAGAGGAGTCTGTTTTGAGGTGTGTGTGTGTGTGTTTAAAATAATCAACTCTGCTTCTCATATTTTATTTTTGTACGTTTCATTTTCCAGCTTTGCAGATGTTCCAGCTGCCATTCACTTAACTTTCTAATCTTTACAATTGTAATGGCCCAAGTACCCAGCTGCTTGCTAGACTGACTCCATGCTTGACCCCAGATTCACCTCAAACAGCTAAAGTCCATGTACGGTAACATAATTATTGTTTAAAAGTTCCTTGTTCTTTCTCGGAAAGAATTCAAAGAACATTGCCGTCCCTGCCAGAAACAGGACAGTTACCCAAGCATAAAGTCCCTGCTACACCTGTGTATTCATTGTGGTTTTTGTCTTTATAAGCCCTGCATACAATGGGCTCGGGGCTCTCACTTCTCAGCCTTGAAACAGAGGTGTGAGTGGGGACCGTTGGGCTCAACTATTAAAAGTGCTACTAAATTCTAATTTGGCTGTTTGGGAGTTTATTGTTCTCGGACCCATCTCATTTGGGAGCTCATCTGTCCGGGATCCCTTCTGGGGTCTCTAGACTCCCAAACATCTCTTTGAGACAATAATTCCTCAGGGGCGAGGAACTCTTTGTTTCAAAGTGACACCAAATTTACCTGGAGGCGAGATCAGTAAACGCCGTCTGGATACCTACCAGTAAGACTAGTTCTTGTTTCTTGGGGCGCCTCTTGGGGGTCCTTGGAGAGGCTGGACGCAACATTAGACTCTCCAGGGACTGTCCCTAGACCAAGACTTTGGCTAGGGCTTGTTCTTGCTTGACAAGTGGGACTTTCCTCCCCTTGAATTAATTTATCGACTTATCGTATCTCTCTTGTCCTCTGTCTTGTTTGTGTTGTTAAAAATGGGTCAGTCTGCTTCTGCTTCTATGTCACCTCTGCAATGTGTTTATTTACTTATTTATTTATTTTTTTGCGGTACTGGGGATTGAACTCAGGACCTTGTGCTTGCCAGGCAAGCACTTATTCCACTGAGCTATATCCCCAGCCCTTACCTCTGCAATGTGTTTTAAACCATTTTAAGGATTTTAGGCAACGAGCAAAGGAATTTGGAGAACCTGTCTTCCCGGGGAAGCTGCGAACATTTTGTGAACTTGAATGGCCCTCTTTTGGCGTTTCCTGGCCCAGGGAAGGCACATTTCATTTGTCTGTTTCTCAGCAGGTCCGAAAAGTCATCTTTGGAAATCCAGGCCACCCTGACCAAATTGTTTACATTCAGGCCTGGATTGATTTAATCCAGGACCCCCCTTCCTGGCTTAACAAGTATAATACAGAAAAATGGGGACAAACCACCGAACCCAAGAATGAATTCATCGCGGTAACTAAGTCTCAGCCTCCCAAAAAGGTTCCCCCAGTCCTGCCCCCTCCTCCTGACTCTCCTCTCCCACTCAGCCCGACTCCTCATCCCACCTCAGTCCCTCCCACACCCGAAGAGGGCGTCCGTCCGTTCTCAGAATCTAGCCCGGACTCTACCGCCTCTGCTCCCTCATCCCCGGCTCCCCTCCTCCCTTTGCGAGAAACTGTGCCCGGGAATGAGGGACACCGACCCCTCATGGTGTACGTCCCTTTCTCAACTAGCGACCTCTATAACTGGAAACAACAGAACCCCTCGTTTTCCCATAATCCCCAGGGGCTTATCTCTCTCCTAGAAACTGTTTTCTTCACTCACCAGCCCACATGGGATGATTGCCAACAGCTTCTCCAGACTCTCTTCACGTCAGAAGAGCGCAAACGCATCCGTGCCCTGGGACGCAGACTGGTCCTGGGACCTGACGGAAGCCCTAGCACTGACCCGGACCGACTGAACTTCGTGTTCCCTCTCCCTTGCCCCTCCTGGGATCCAAATGATGACCGAGGTAAGGGGGCTCTCGATCAGTGTCGCCAGACTCTTCTGGCTGCCCTTAAGGCAGCAGCCCGGAAGCCTACCAATTTGTCTGAAGTTACAGAGGTAAGCCTGAGACCTGACGAGTCTCTGTCTGTGTTCTTGGAGCGCCTCCTAGAACACTCCTATAGGTCCGGAGGCAACTGAGAATTGACTCGCCTTAAACCTTGCGTTTGTTACTCAGTCGACCCCGGATATTATAAAAGTTACAAAGATTAAAAGGATTTAAGGGAATGCCCCTATCTCAGCTGGTAGAAGTGGCCCAAAAGGTCTTTAACAGTAGAAAAGACCCACATGAACTAAACAAGAAAATGGCCAAGGTTCTTATTGCTCTAAAAAAAACAAAAAAAAAAAACATTGTGCCTACCGACCTCAAAGTTCGGGACAAGTAAAAAAAATAAACAAAACTATAAAGAAAACCATTACTAAAATGGCTTTACAGTCTGGCAAAAACTGGGTGAGTCTCCTTCCTTTTGCTCTTCTGCACATGCGATATACTCCCTTAATCCTGGGACTCACTCCCTTTGAGGCCTTGTATGGGTGACCCCCTCCCCTGGTTCCTTATCTCCATTATGACTACCTGGCAGCTATGACTAACAGAGAACTTATTAAGTCCCTACAGGCCCTTCAGCCTTTCCTCCAGTCCATTCATCATCTGTTCAGAGAACATCAAGCAGTTCCTGCAAAGCCCAGCAACACCTTGGCGGCTCAGTCTGGAGTTTGGGCACACCAACAGCTGTCACAGTCACCAATAAGAGTCACTAGATTCACCATTCTCATGTTAAGACTGTTCCTGTAGAACCAGAAGACACAGCTAAGTGGACTATTACAAAAACCTGTTCTGACCCTTGGTGATTTACAAAAAAAAGGCACTTGTGTTAAGACTAAAACTTATAATTTGTCAAAATCTCCCTATGCTAACATTTGTACCAATGTAATTGATAGTGTAAATCAAACTTACTCCCCCAGCCTGCACCTAGAGGCCCCTCACGGAGCCTGGTTTGCTTGTACTGCTGGCATAACACCATATATATTTTATCAAGTTGCTGTACAGAGACCCCAAAACTATGTGTCCTGTGTCACATTTTTCCCCAAGTGCTTTATTATTCTGAAAAGGGAAGTAGACAGCATTTGGCCCTGACCGGTTTGCTTAGAGTCAAAAGAGCAAACCCTGTCCTTATACCAGCATGACTGGGCATAGGCATGGCTGGGTCAGCTGCATTGGGGACAGCCGCTCTGGTTACTTCTGACAAAATTATAAAGAACTAAGTCAACAGATAGACCAAGATTTAGCCACCTTGAAACAGTCAGTCAATAAGCTAGAGGAAGTCTCTCAGGTCATCGGCTGAGATGGTTTTACAAAAATAAGAGGTTTAGACCTACTTTTTCTAAAACAGGGGGATTTTGTCTCGCCCTAGGAGAAACTTGTTGTTTCTATACCAACCATTCTGGAGTAATCAAAGTTTAAGCCAACTGAAAAAAGAGACTGCAAGAGAGAGATAAATAGAGGAGACATAAACAAAATTGGTTGCAAAATTTGTTTTCGGCCTCCCCGTGGTTAACCACCCTTATAACAGCTTTAGCTGGACCACTAATGCTATTACTTACAGCGATTACGGTTGGCCCCTGCATTATAAATTGCTTGCTAAGATATATTCAGGGGAGGATTCAATCTGTCAAACTGATGATGCTCCGAACTGGGTACGAAAACCTCCCCACTGAGGATATACCTGATGAATCTATGATTTGATTCATTAACAAAAACCAGTGGGGAATGTAATGGCCCAAGTACCCAGCTGCTTGCTAG